>BPLR01004750.1:0-134493 GCA_021605095.1 Caerostris extrusa
AATCATTCATTCAAACAAATTAAAAATGAGTTAATAGAATGACAGAGCCTCTCTCTTCCATTGTTTTCTTTTATTTTCTTGCTTCTCAATTTCTATAATATTTCATGGTTTTAGATTTTTAAACCTGTAACTTAATATTAAATTGTAGAGCCTTCACTCAAAAATCTCCCGTCTTTTAGTGTTTCTGGAACATGCATATTAAATGGAATAAAACTTCTTCAATAAAACATAAGAAGAAGATTGTTTCAGATAACAAAAATATGCTTCAAATGTATTTTCTTCTTCTTCTTCTAAAGTAACTTCCTATAAATTTTTGGTGGTTTTTTGCAGTAGTAAAATATATATAATATTTCAAGATAGAGCCTCCATAACTAGATGGGCAAGGCAACAGCTCTTTCAATGTAAAATATATACAGATAAAACAAGGGCCCATCTGCTTGAAAAGGTAAAAACTATAGAAAATAATATATTTTATTTTTTAAAAGTATTTTTTTATTTTATTTATTTTTATTTGTACACATAAAAAAAACAGCATTATTAAAGAGTAATTTAAATAAACATTTAAAATTGTAGATTTAACAATTTTCTATAAAAATCACATTTTTAATTAACAAATTCATTGTTAAACAAATATGAGAATTAAAAAAATGTAAAATGTATTTAATGTAAAAAAATTGAAAATCAATTTGAGCCAGTCAAAGGTAAGAAAGATCCAGAAATTTTTATTATATTTTGAGGTAAATGTGAAATTTTCCTAGAAATAAATATGGAAAATATTTTTTTTAATGTGATCATTTTCATTTTTATTTACATCAGCAAGATTTAAATTTGTTACCTCTTTATATTTATTCTCTTGAAGTGGAAAATAATAATTTCTTATTCTTCAACCTTATTCAAAATTTATTAAATGATTATTAAAAAAATATTTATTTATTTAAGTTTGAATAAAATTTTACTACGTGGAAAACGAAATTTTTACTGGCGTACCGATTTACTGAGTACCAATGGGGATAGACAGACCCCTTAACATCATCTTAATTCACAGATACAATTACAATTAGAGTTGTCTGCATTAGGTTAGTAAACATTAGTTAGATAAACATTACAAGACAATGTTTCAAAATTGGATAGATGGTACTAAAATATATATATATATTAAAAAAATAAATAAAAGTAAAATACAAAATAAAAATTTAGAAATTAAAAATTAAAAACTAAAGAATATAAGTTTAAATTCGGTACAATTAGGGACCAGTCGTGGATGCCATAAAAATTACAACAGATAAAAACATAGTGATGAAAGGGTTATGCTGAACGGTGGGAGCCGTGAAATTTAAAAAAAAATTCTTACAAAAAATTATTTATTAAATTGATTTATTTGAATAAAAAAAGTTACTTCATTTCTGATCTAGAAATGTAGTTACTATAAATATTTTAAGACATTCTTTATAAAGCAAACTGCAGAAATAGCACTTAATTTAAATGTCTAGCTTTTATGATGCCTACTTACTGTTCTAGCAAATATGCCTTTCTTAAAATATATCTTAGTCCTGAAATTTCCTCATCGTACATACTTTTGAATCCTTAAACCATAAAAAATATCTTCACCCTATTACATGATGGTATCATATTGAAATATTTCCATATCAAAGGACTACAAACAATGTTGCATTTGTTAATCTACTTGTACTTATATTAGTCAACAATCGCCCTTAATGGACTTTTGACGTTGGTAGAACCACATCTCAACTTGAGCTACATTAAGAGGAGGATAACGTATAAAAAAAAAAGATTAGACATCTTTCTTCGAATAATCCCACATTCCCGCAACTTTTAGCGATAGGGTTGAAGAAGTTTTGTTCTGGCAATCTAAATCCAACTTTGGAAATTCAAACGCACTAGCTTTTTATTCGAGATTCATATTCTGGAATAAATTCGATGCGGAAGAATGGGATTTTGTTTGGGGGAGTTTTGGAATTTTCCAATAAAACTGGGATCGCTTTTTTTTTTCAAAAGAAAACTCTTCAATATTGGATAAAGCCTTTTGAAAAGAAGCATCAACAAAAAGATGTACAATTCTTTATTATGGCATCGAACATATTTTTTAAGCATTTCGTTCCTAAAACGAATTTTTTGAAGATAGAGTAAAAACTAAAAACTGGTTAATTCAGTATATTTTTTAAAAGAAGTTTGATTTATTTTTTCTTCAAAAAAATTACTATGTCCACCGTGATTAATTATCATCATAGGAATAATCATTTATTTTTGATGTTTTCAAATTTTTAAAATGAAAACATCAAAAATAAATGAAACATGAACTTTTTTTCGAAACAATGAATTTAATTTTCATCCTGATATGAACTTTTGCATAAGTGTTTTTTGACCAATAAATTTATTTCTATTATAATCTATTTATTTTATCAGACTTACTGAAAGAGGATTATATTTCTGTATAAGTATAGATGTCCAAAAATGCAAATATTAAAAATTTTATTATAATTGATGTTTGTATTTTCCATTCAAAATATTTATTTATTTTCGGAACAATTCTGTTTTAAAAACTTTTTAATATTTGTTTCTGTCTATCTATAAAACACAAAAACTTTCTTTCTAATCCTACATTTGATAAAAATAATTAAATAATTAAATACAACATTTAAAAATAATATTATTGATATTAAAAATACTAAATAGGAATATTTTTTTTTTTAAAATACTTCTATTTGTAAATAGTTTTTGAGAGACATAAATGAATTCTTCAGTTTAATATTTACTAATATTTCTTAAAATATTTACTAAAATGAATTCTTAGTTTAATCATAAAATAATTTATTTGAAACTGCAATATTATTAAATTATTTTATGATTAAACTGAGAATTCATTTTAGAATATATGTCTCTCAAAACTATTTACAAATAAAAGTATTTAAAAAAATATTCCTATTTAGTATTAACATTTAAAAACTGAAAAATTATTAAATTATTTATTGTTTGGAGTAATTTGGAGTAAACAATAAATAATTTAATAATTTTTCAGTTTCAAATGAGTGAACAACAAATAATCTAGTAAAAGTAAATTCTATTTATAATGATAATCCGTGTAATCCATGTCCATAAAAATTATAGATGAATTTACTGAAAATAAAAAATAAATACTTATCTTTAAACAGTTGCTGATTTAAGATCATCCAAAAAGGCTGGAACAGAAAAGGAAAGTAAAAAACTTTTAAAAAGATAATTACTTTATATTTGACTTAGGTTCTCTTCATACTTGAGCAACTAAGCAAAAAAAAAAAATGACAATGGTAAGCAAAAAAGTGAGATCTTCTTGAATGAATAACCTCAATTTTAATTATTTTTCGTAAAAAATGCATGTCAAGGTAAAAGTAAATATTAAAAAATGTTTACAATTCTGCATTTCTTATATTTCAAATATTCTAGATGATTTTGGGTGTGTCGTTAGTTTAAAACTATATAAAAGACGAACATATCTGAGATATAATCAAACTGCTCAGTCTCTAATCAGAGTATTGAAATCAAATTCTTTCTAGAAAATACATGTCTTATATAATGAAGCAATTAATTGTTTTTGTTTGTATTGGCATTATATTTCCTGCATTTGGAATTAAACAGAATGTGGATATTACTGGCCGAGCTGGATATTTTGACAATTTAAATAACAGACTTTCCCTTATGATCCTAGTTATCATAATAAACTTAATGATGTTTCTGGTTTTATCCTGAAGTTAATAATGACTTAGGTACAAAGAAAGGACCAAGATATGATGTTCCTTCAAATTTCGATGAATTTGTGCCAGATGAAAGTGACGATGACCAGTACTCTTATGCCCCTGGTGGATTTTATTTACCATCATCCAAGAAAACTAAGATGAATTACTTCGTTGAAGAAGTTGATGAGAAGAAATTCTAATTTAACGACTAAAGACATGCCCTTGAAAGAAACAGCGACTAAAGGCACGAAAGTTCTTACCGGCTTGGAAACTGAAACTGAAACTGCAGTCATACAAAAACCTACATTTTGGTCTTATGTACGTAAAGCTTTCTTCAATCCTATGTTTATACTCTCCATTGTTATAGTTCCCTTGACTTTCATTGCTGAATCGATCTTGCCTTCTTTGTTGGATATGCTTGGTAGCAATATGCTACCAGTTATAACATCCACAATAGCCAGTGGATTTGCACGAAGTTTCGATATTAATGCCGTTGAACAAGTATTAGATTTTGTCAATGAATATGGAGCCAGAGCTGTTGAAGATCCTAGATGCTTTCAGAGATTTCTTTGCCAAGCCTCTCGATCCAGTTTAGAGAGTCGTTCTGGAGATTCATGGTCGATCCAAAAGTTATTCGAAAGTTTTCTAAAACTGTTGATGACAGGCTTTGGGATGCTTTAGGATTGAAACAGTTGTTCCAGTCTGTGCAAAGTGACAGTTGTGACTTATTGGCTTGTGCTGGGATTTCAGCATACAAACAAGATATGTCTCTCATAGAAAAATTAGGTTGCTAGTGCAAAGCTCTTTAAACAAACTGAAGTTGTATAATAAGTTGCTGTTAAAGGAATTTGAATTGTTACTGAATTTTTAATGAATGAATAATGACATATAGTATTTAAAAAGTCTGTTTTAAAAATCTATATATTTGATTAATAGTTGTGTCACTATATATTTCAAACATTTTGTGTAGTAATTTCATAGCATTCTAATAAATTAAAGGTATAAATAAAAGTTTTCTTCTATATTTATGAAACAATATGATTGTGTTAATATAAATATATTTTGAAAGATATTCTTATAAAATTATTGTTGAATTGTAGTGAAGACTTTGATTAAAATCAATAACTTGATTCTTTAAAAAGTGTTATAATTGAATGTATATACAAGAAAAATATTTTAAAAATCTATTCAAATTTATTATTAAAATATAAAATTTTTCTATATTCAATGACTTGCTTATCTTTAAAATTATACTCACAGAGAATTTTATTCTCAGTTTCACACATGAAAAAAAAAAAGTTGATTAAGTTTATTAAGTTATATGCAATCTCTTTTAGTGTCAAAATTCCAATTCAATTAATTTCAATTTATATTTTGGTTTAAAATTTGATTTAGTTAAACACAACATAAATTAATAACTTGACATATAAATCAGTTTTAAATTTATATAAAAATAGGAATGTAATAGTCAAGTATGATCAATCTAATAGTTTTTTAAACTAGAAATAATAAAATTATTTTTAAATTGTTAGATATGAATGTTTTATTTTAATGTGAACTCTCAAAATGTTCATCAGTAATTTGTCTATAAAACAATTGATAAATCAATTAAATAAAAACTATTTATAAAATAAATTTAAATATGGGCATTTAGATATTTAAAAAATCTTATTAAATATCAAAAATTAAAGATTTCTTTTATGATCAATTTAAATCATTTATGAAAAATAATTATATTATAATATATACATTAAGTTTTAAAATAAATTCATTAATAAAAAATTTAGAAAATAGATTTAATTTTTTGATGATATTGTTTAATTTTATGTATTATTTGCTAATATTTCTTTTTGGAATCAATCTATTTAAAAATAAGGAATATTGAAGCCTGAAAAAGAATGCAGTTTTAAATTATCATATGTTAGAATTAAATATTAATTAAACTTTCAAACATTTTGCTATAAAACATTATAATAGTAAAATTGTTTTCAAATTAAACTACTAATTTAAGAATTTTTGTAGTTTATAAATTATTATTATTCGTGAGAATTGCCTTAAAAATTGAAAAAAAAAAAAAATATATTAATAAATACTTACATTTTAAGATAGCCACCGAAGGCACTTCAAACTAAATCAAATTCTTACTAATTTTTCTCAGCCATACTAATTTTAAAAGTTAAATACAAGTATTATATTAATAATAATAATTTCTAAATCGTAATTTTTTACTCTATGTTATCTTACATGTCCTTTTCAGAATAACAGAAAAAAACATTGAACAACTGTTCTGTACGTTTCAAGTGAAATACATATTTTACCAAATTAAAAATTCTTTAGGAAATACATTCTTTTTTTACATGAGGAGAAAATTTTAAAAGTAAATCAGATTTGCTATTGATTTGCTATTCCATAATTATATAGAATGGAATATACAATTCATATAATTAAAAGCAAATCAAATTTTAGATAAATTACGTGTTTTTTTTTTCAAAATCATTTTCTGAATATTTTCACTTTTTTTCAAACAATTTCGTCTATAAAATAAGGAATTCTTTTTAAGGATTTCTTCGTTTTATTCCAAACTGGCAATATATCAATAAGCATTTTTACTACATTGTCTATTAAAATTTCGAATTAATAAGCCAAAAAATTGTTTGACTGCGAATCAACCAAAAGCAAGCATTTATAATTAAAATTGTTTATTTTATTCTGTAGAAGGAATAAAATATCATGCACTTACTTTAGAGGAAATCATAATATAATATAAGAAATGGCCACAAAAAATATTATTTTGGAAATATTATTCTATTCTGACGTCTTACCTTTGAAACAAAATTACTTGTATTGTTTTAAAAGGAATCAATACCTGTAGTGCTGTTGACTTGAAATTAGAAAAAAAAAATGATATAAATAAATTGTTATGGTGTTTCAATTCGTGCCTTTCTTTAAATTAACTTCCTAAGAAATGCTTCCAGTTTTTCGTTAACAGATTACAGTTACACTTTATTATAAAGAAAATCCATTATAAAATATAGTTTCTCAGACGGGTCTTTTCTTATCAAAAATTTTTCAAATTTTTAATTTTACTTTACGTTGTATAATTAAATTTCTAATTGTGGGAAAGCCACTGGTAATTTGTACCTTTATAATGAATCATCCACAGTTGCTATTTTAGAGCAGCAGTCTACGAACACATTTTGGGTTTCAAAGGGGCCATGAATTAGGATTAGAGAAAGAATCATAATCTTTCTCAATGTTTCTAATTAAATCTTACATTTAACATATAAATACATCAAATCATATTTTGGATACATTCTTTCCTGCTCTTGGATATTTGATACGTCAGAGGATGCATATTATAAGATAGCAATAATATTTCAGCTTCTATTTAAAGTCTCGTAACCCTGTAAGCTACGGGGTACACCACTTTTCTTTCAGGGGTTATTATTTTTTTCCTTTTTTATTTCAAGTATTAGTTGTATTTCATATGTTCTAATTATCGTTTAAATATTAAAATATTATGGCCTATTTGATATGCAGTTTTATCCATTTCTTTCTTTTTCAAATCTACTCATCTTATTTATTTTCTTTTGGCTGATGGAAAGTACATGCAACGATTCATTTCTCTTAAAAATGAAATTTGTAATCCGTCAGAGGGCATGGATTTAAGAATTTCGAGTTTTAGAATAGTTCCTTTATAAAGGTTCCATTTTCATTTTTGTCAAAATCTGTTATCTGTTGCATTTTAACTGCATTTGATAAATTCAGATAAAGCAGCATCAAGAAGCAAACATCTCAAAGCACGCCAAGTCAAGTTTAAATAAAATCATATAATAGTATTATTAGCCATATTTGCTATTAGCAATAAAAATAGCAGATTGTATGTTTTATCACATTGCAGTTTCTTTCAAATAAGATAAACAACAATAATATTCCCATAGACAACTTTGAATATTAAAATTTTATCAACCTGTACTTTAAGTTTTTATTTTATTATTATTTAAAGTGTCGAGAAAAAAACACATGCATTATAAATTCATATTTTTACACATGTTTTTTTAAATATAACATTTAATTCGATTCTATTTTACAAATTTAAAAGATTATTTTGAGGATGGGTTCTATGTTCTTTTATTTTAATGTGAAAAAAGAATTCATGGATCAAAAAAAAATTGTGAATCTTTCGAAGTTATCTACTACGAAATGTTAATGATATTTAATGGCGAAAATACAATATAATATTTTATACCTAAGTGTTGCAGTATTCATGTGCAAATTTCAATAATAATATAAATTTATCAAAACGCATTAATATAAAATAATACTATTTTTAAAGTTTTGCATTCACACTTACAAAACTGTTGTTGTAAAACTATTAGTATTATATTACAATAAGTCTCTTCAAATATGTAACACATATATGTAGCATGTAAAACATGTAACACCTAACACATATACTTCTGTGAACTTTAAACGAAAACAAAATAATAAGAATAATGCGTTGAAACTATAAGACAACGAATAAATTAAATAAATTCAATTCTAAATTAGATTCTGAACAAATAAGGAAAGTCTTATTCTAGTTTTATTATTATTTTTCTTCATTTTGTATTTCAAAATGTAGGAAAAAAAGAAAAAAAAATTTAATATTTCTTTCCAAATTATCATGATGAAAATCAGCACTCAATCAATATATGTGAAGTTAACAATAGTGAATTCAGTTTTTCTTTTGTGACAATGCTTTTAGAAATTTAATAAATGAGTTGAAACTCTAAAATAATAATTTTTTTTCAACACTTTAATAAATGAGGTTCAACATTGTTATTTTCGCAAGTTTGATTAAAGAAAATTATTTGTTACTTTTTCTTTTGATCATATTTTGCTGTAACAAATTATATAAATTAACTAAGGTTTTTGAAAATAGAAAACTTTTAGTTTACTCGATAGTATTTTCTACATTTAATTAATTTTATTTAGAAATAATGATTCAGTGTAGATATTAAATTCATAATATGTATTCTTGATATTCTGACATAATTTGTCTCAATATGTTACGTTCAGTATTTTATAATTATTAAATACATTATGTTTATAATATTTTATTATGAAAAGTTGTATTTCAACAAAACGGTAATATCAATATACAATTCCAAAGAAATCATTGATAATTAGTAATTTGGGTCATAATTTTATTTGACTAAAGATTCACAATTATTATTAAAAAATTTCATAGGACGACATAACTCTTTATTAAAAAGTTTGTTAAGTTTTTAAATCTTTAGTCTTCTTAGAAATATTGTCACAAAATAATAATTTTAAATTTCATAATAAATATCTAATATGATTTTAAAATTATTAATAATTCAATTCTATTTATTTTTATATATATGCAAGATATTTGTATGTTTGTATATCATAAATCTGTCTGCATTTCTTATAATTTTTTAACTATAAGACATGTAAGTTTTATTTATTGAATCTAAAATAATTAACTAATTTTTTTTTTAAATCTAATATTTAATTAATTCCTAAAATTAGTTAAATTTTAATTAAATATATTAAAACTAATTTTTGATGGTAGATCTTTTTTCCTTGCGCGTATATTTTTAAATTTTTAATTTAATAATTGTTTGTTTTCATCATCATATGCTTAGCATTCACAAAAAAAGGAATAAAACTAATAAGATATAAAATAAATTAATTTTGAGACGTCATAATTTTAAAAATAAAAAAATAAGTTCGCTGAATTTATTATATTTTATCCAGTGCATTCCAAAATTAAAAAAAGGAATCTAATAATGTACAATTTTGATAAAAAATTATCAATAAATGAAATTAAAGTAACTTTAAGTCTCAAAGTTCTTTAAGACTCAAGTTATTTTAATTTATTTCCATTTTATAAAGTTTGTAAATATTCCAGTGAATGAGATTTAACATAGTTGATGTGTTTTTACAAACTGTTTTAAATGCAATAAATTTTGGAAGTTTTTATGTTTATAATATTTTTGTTTGCTCAAATATTACATTGATATATAGGCCCAGTAATTTTCTTTCTAAATTCATTTCACTTAGAGAATTCATGTGAGAATAAGTTTATTTATATGATGTAAGTGTTATCAATGCTTTGATGTGGCTTTGATCAGGTATAAATAAAAAAAACATGAGTTTTCCAATTAAAATTTTTAAACGACTTCACAATGAAATTTTACGTGTATGTTTTATTTTAAATTAAGATTTGTATAATGACTTCTAATTTAGAAATAATGCTGATCTTTTTACTTAGTGGTTAATAAAAGCAATTTGGATAGAAACCCGATTTGATTTCTAGTCTCAAATGTCATATTTGTATATTTATATATTATGTATTTTTCCCTTTAATACTATGCTTGTCAATTTTTTTTATTTAATTTTTTATTATAATAAATTTACTTTCCACCGTCAAATATCAGTAAAATGTTACTAAGCCAATTGTAATTTATTAAAATATTATATTCAATCGAATTGGATAATGAAATTTTAAATTTAAAGTTAGTATATTGAGTAATTTATACTAAAAATATTCTTTTTGAATTTCTTGTTAATTGAATTAACAATACATAATTTCACTGAAATCATACTATATTGCACCCACATTTTACCAATGCAAAGTTGGATACCAGTACTTCTCGAGTGTTTGTGCTTTCTTTTATGTTCAGCTGAACATCCTGAAAATCTGGTAATATCTGTTTAGCTTTGCCTACTAGGTTTCAAATACTTTTTTTAATCCAACTGGTTAATTTAACTTTAAGAGAGTCATATAATAATTATTATAAACTAGCATCTCATTTTAACAAATTGCATTCAATAAAATTACAATAATAATTGCTCATAAAATAAATTTAAAAATAATTTTCAACTCCATTTGAAAAAATTTAACTTTTTTGAAAAACACATTTGTTATGAGAATAATAAATAAAAAAAAAAATAATTATCAAGTTATTTCAAAAGTTTGAACTTTATAAAAATTTGCATTCATAATTAATTTTTAAAAATTTATAATACATTATTAAAAATATACCTTTAAAATACTTAAAAAAAAAAACTGGTAAACAAGAATTTAACAACTAAATATTCCAGAAATATAATTCATATTGAAGCTATTATATCAAATTTAATTTTTTTCCTAAGACTTCCAATAAAAAAAATTGTCACATATTTTTATTAAGAATATAAAAAACAAGAATTCAAGAACATCTATATCCGTGTGAATCCATGCATATTCGAAAAGAATTTTATTTTTATTTTCCTTGAATTTAAGGAATTGTGAACGCCTAGTTCATGACATGGTTATTTACAAAGCGTCACAATTCTAAATAAAAGGAAGATAGAATGGTATGCCAAAGTTAAAAGCAAAAACATACTGTTTCTTTCAATTCCATTGATGCTAACATTTATTTACATATTTTGGGATTTTTTCCATGATTTAATTTTTGGGTGTTTCCTTAAATTTCATATATAAGCAGCAAGATTCACTGAAGATGGCACAGGTAGCTTCGCATCTTCGTCACAGCAACTTTCCTTCAAAGCTTCAGCGTCAAAAAATTTCACACACAAAATGGATTTATACTTAAAAAAGCAACTTGCGGTATTATTCTGCTTCTGCATAGTTTCGACTGTCTTCGCAGAAGACACGAACAGAGCATTCAAAGATAGTGCCAAAATTGGACTTTCTGGTTACAGTGGCAAGTTGGACAACTGGCGTTCTTACAACTGGGATTACAAAAACAAAATTTCTGATACTTCAAGCAGCATTTCTAGAGATTCTGATGATGGATTAAAATACGACACTTCAACTGATTTAGATGACTTCATTCCTGACAGAAGTACCAGCGACAAGTATTCTTACAGCCCAGGAGGATTTTACATACCGCAAGAGAAGAAGGCAAAAATGAATTACTTTGTGGAAGAAGTATCTGTTAATGATAATAGTGAAGATAAAACATCGACAGCAAATCATGAATCACCAAAAGACCTAGCAACAAAGAAAGTTCTCACTGGATCACAAACTGAAACACAAGTCATAACAAGACCTTCCTTATTATCACAAATAGCAAAGGTCTTCAAAAATCCCATGGTAATTTTGTCAGTTGCCTTTGTTCCTCTAGCTTTCATTGCTGAGATGCTGTTCCCCTATTTCTTGAAAATGTTCGACAACAGAATGATGCCAGCTGTTGCATCAACGTTTGCCAGTGGATTTGCCAGAAGCCTTGATGGGGATATAAGCCTTCATGTAGAACAAGTACTGGATGCAGTCAACGAGTTTGGTGTAAGAGCTGTCGAAGATCCGAGATGCTTCAAGAGATTTTTGTGCCAAGGTGCCAAATCTCACTTTGATAACCATGTTGATGAATCCTCACTTGTTCAAAAAGTTATTTCAAAAGTAGAAAAGTCCGTTGATGATGACTTGCTGGATAGATGGGGATTGAAACAGCTACTGAATTCAGTACAAAATGGCAACTGTGATTCTCTTTCCTGCACAGGTTCTCCGGCATATACCCAAGATGTGCCATTGCTTGAGAAGATATATTTAATAGGTTCGAAATTTTTCAATTCCACGAAAATTGTGCATAGTTCAGAAAATTAAATAACAAGAACACTTAAAAGCATTTTTATCAGTTTGCAATTATAACAATATAAAAATGCATTGGTAAAGTTCCTACGAAAATAATATAGTTAAAGGTATTATGAATATTGTGAATATCTTATGAAAATACTGAACTTTGAATTTAAAAACTGATTTGTAAAGGACTGAACTTTTTTATTTAATATTTTTGCATTAAATTTCATGAGTAATAAGTTCTTATTTTAGATTTTATTATTTATTAGATTTGCATTTATGTTATGTGCTAATAATCGTACAGTTTCTTTATTATTATGTAAAATATTTCTATACGATTCTATTTATAATAATTTTTTAAATAAGAACAAAGAAAAAAAAATATATACAAAATTGCTTTTTAATTTCAATATTTATTTATTTTAAATGACAGATATTAATGGACTCAACCTAGTTATAAAATCCTTTTCTTGATTCTTTAATTTTTTATAATTATGCCATGTTGTTTTATACTTCATTTGCTATGCCTTGCCTGCAGCTGTATTATAATAGTATAATAAAATAGTATGAATATGGGATAACCAGTTTTGTTAATCTCTTACTGAACTTTTTATAACTTTAGAAATTCCACTAAAATATAGTTACAACTATTATTATTATTGAAACATACAAAAAAATAATCATTACTCAGTCATGTATCTTTTTTAAAGGTAACAAAAAAAACATTTCTAACTTTATATTATTACTGCTGCTTTTACATAACTTTAACTTTAAATAAACACAAATGTTTTTCAAGCAAATTGAATTATTAACTAAAATAAGGGAAAATATCATTCATATTCAATCTATTTTTGAATATTAAATTCATTTGCATGACTTTAAATTTTAAATATTTAAATTAGAAAAATGAAACGTAAAAATTTTTTCACACTGAACGCGATGTAGAATTTTGTCACAGTTAAATTTAATTTTCATCAATTGAATGTTTTATTTTCATTCAGTATATTTAGTATTATGTTGCATGAACAAATAAATCAGAGATTCATAGAATTTTGTAACCTACAGATTTTTACTTAATAGTTTATAAGGAACTTTTTTTATTATAGCATAATATAAATATATATAGAAAATTTTTATGCATTTTTTCGAAAACTACAATTTGAAGTGGAAGTCTGGATTGTTTACAAAAAGTCAAAATGAATAAATAAAATGAAACGTAAACATTTTTTCACACTGAACACGATATAGAATTTTATCACAGTTTAATTTTCAACTATTGAATGCTTTATTCTCCTTTAATATGTTTAGTATTATTTTCATGAGCAAATAGATCAAAGATTCAGAGAATTTAATTTCTACAGATTCTTTTACTTAATATCTTTTAATGAATCTTAATTTTTTTTTATTATAACATACTATAAATATATATAGAAAATTCTTATGTATTTTTTCGAAAACTGCAATGAAATGGAAATCTGGTTTGTTCACAAAAAGTCAAAATGGATAAATAAAATGAAACGTAAACAATTTTTCACATTGTACACGTAAAATTTTGTCACAGTTAAATTTAATTTTCTTCTATTGAATATTTTATTTTATATTTAGTATTATTTTATGAATTTCCATGAAAGATCAAAGATTCAGAGAAGTTTGTAATCTACAGATTTTTAACTTAATATCTTATGAAGAACTTTATATATTTTTTTATTATAACATATTATAAATATATATAGAAAAATTTTATGCATTTTTTTCGAAAACTGCAATTTGAAGTGGAAGTCTGGATTGTTTACAAAAAGTTAAAATAAATAAATAAAACATTTAAAATCTTCCCCCTTAAAAAAAGGAAAAAATAGAAGCAATTTGTGAGTTATCTTTCCTAAAGCCCCATCCAAAAAAATTTCAGATATTTTCTAAAAAGTATAAGAGAAAGATATTTCTTTCGACTGAAAACCCAGTACACTTCCTAACTTATTGAACCAATTTCTAAAAATGGCGTAAATTGATTTGTGGTGGTTTTTTATAAATAAACTTTCAGACTTGCAGTTCACCTAAGCAAGAAAAATAGAGAGAAACTGTTTTCTCGTAATGGTAGTTTTTTAGAGGACTTTTAGAGGAGTTTTTCGTATTAAAAAGATTGGATTTACTTAAAGAAATATAAAGAATTAAACAATTAATTTTCTAAAAAAAATTAAGCATCATTGTATTAGTGTAGATGTTTAGATATTTAAATGAAATATGATTCTTTTGATAATATTCATTGTTGAATATTATTAATGCCATTTTTGATACCATATAGTATTAATTTTAAACATAGAATATGCCTTTCTAGGACGATTAAATATATGCATATAGAGTGATCTAAATGCTTTGCAATAATCAAAAAATAATGAAACCTACAATCTTAGCAGTAATGTAAAAACGTCAATTTCAAAATATATTAGATGAAGGTTTTCTTCTTCAATAAAATCGCAATGTAACAGTACATATTTTATACCTGTCTTCCTTTACTTAATGGTCTATTTTTAACCTGAAATCAAGCATGGTATCAATAGAATTCTATACAATTTGTGTCAATTTAAATTATTTTAATTGCATAAATATAAATATTAACATACTAAAATGTGTTAGCTTTTTTATAATTACATATTAAACATTTTAAATTTTATTATAATTTATACATGTCATTTTTGATAATATCTTAATTTAATTTAAATATTACACAAAAGAAAATTGAATGCAAAATTTGATGCTTTTCTAATGAAAAAGTAGTTTTACTTGCGAAATATATTAAACACTAGATAATTTAATAACATCAATAATCATTTATCTACTAAACAATTTACTAAAATTTTCAAAATTATTTTTGATAGTTACCATATTGATGAATATCCTGGAATATTTCGAAAGGAAAAAAAAGTATAATTGCGTAATCGAACAATAAAAATTGTATAAATAATTGGGAACTATAACGTTGAAATTTTTTTTATTATTTTAACTGCGTCATATTTGTAATGAATTTTAATGAATTTTAAAAATCAAGAACAGCAAATAGTAAATTAAGGGCACTTTTATTCATTTTTTGTTTTCTTTAATTTGTATTAAAAAGAAAACAATACAGTATTAAAAAATAATAGATAATATACAAGAGACGAAAACACAGTTAAAATAGGATTGTGCTATTAATTATGATATATAGTTTTAAAACTAAAACTTCCAAAGGAAAAACTAGTGCTTTTTTTTTCTTATAGATATTAATTTTACTTTTGCTTTTTTTCTGTTAATCACATAAAAACAAATTCTCTTTAAATTATAAATTTTGAACTGATACTTCTGTTAAAAGACTTTAATTGAATTCGACAATGTTTCAGGTTTTAACTTACAAAAATGTAATTAAGTTTTTCTAAGTTGTTTAAAAGTATAAATCCCTCTATTGAAAGTCCTATATATGAATTTTCATTGCAATTTAAATAAAGTTTTTTTAAAATTTATTATTTACTGAATTGCTTTTGTTAAAAAAAATATATAATATTACAAATCTTTTAAACAAAACTTATTATTTGTTCATATTTTTCTTTTTAAAAAGGAATTGTAATAATCATGAATCATAAGCATGTAACTGTTGTCTGCTTGTTTTTGAAGTAGTTTTTGCTTGATCTGGGTGTAGTTGGGTTGACACACAGGCTTAAGAACACACAGCTTTATTTTGAGCACGTAAACACGACATAAACACCACAATTAACTACAAATAATAATTAACACACGACATGCAAAACATTTAAAGATATATTCGTGGAAGGATTCCACTTCTAAGCTGTAAATTCTCTTATTTTCTCTCTAAGGATGAGAGATTGTAACTAACGGCAACGCCGGTTGCGCCGTACGTCCTCTCGGGGAAGAGTCTCGATGCCAACTGATCATTTCTCTTCATCGCCACAAGGGACGCTCTTACAGTGAGTAGGATCAAAACATGATTGTGTAGAAGGAAGTACTGTTTCAAGTATTATTAACATTGTTCAAAGTAGAAGATAAATATAAACAAAATTTAATGCTTTGAAAGACAAAAAAAAAAAAATTATTATTGAACAAAAATGGTTTAAGGTTTGTGTTTTATATATATTTTTTGTTGTGTGTTTATAAATTTTTTATAAAATAACATTTTAGTATATTAAACCATATATATTTTATATGTTTTAATATATTAAAAAAGGGTATAGTTTTTATAAATTTTAAAGCTATACGATTTATATTACATGCAAAAATTTCTTGATCAAATATATACATGCAGGTTTGTTTTGGATTTGCACACAGTATTTCAAATATATACATAGATTGTTTCAACCAATAGGGGCATTCAAACTGTTCTCCAGGCTTATAATATTAATGGAATGATCTTCGCTTCCAAGAAATGACATCAATTACACGGAGTAACATATGAAATCATTGAAAAACTTTTAATAATTATTGAAAGCTTAATAACCCATGCGCTAAATTAATCTAAGTTTATTAATTCTCATTTTTTATTTAATGGAATACTCTAAATTTACTATTTTTAACTTCATTGAAATTTCTTTAAATGTTATGGATACAAGTGAAGGAAAATATTTCTGAATGTCTGATTGAGTTTTTGCAAGTTTTGATTTCGCTTAGCGTATGCAACTAGCTTATCGTAAAGACAAGTCGTAAAAAGAAGTATATTTAAAGTTTGAATTGGAGCTGCAGATTAGAATAACATATAATATAAAGATAGATCGATAAAGTTAACTAGATAAAAAAATTCTCAAAATTATCGCCTCAAAGTTTAATTTTTAATTGCATTACCAAAAAAGAAAGAGTTACACAGAACGAAGGAAGTTTGTGAATTCATTTCACTTAGCTAGAAAATAAATGGCAAAGACATTTTTTTAAATGAAGAAAGTGATTTAGAACCAGTTAGCAAACGGTGCAGAACATTATCAGATAACGATAAAGATTGCACAATGTAAATTACTTTTTCATTTAAATAAAATGAATTAAGTTTATGTACAAATTAGTTTTAACCTTTTATATGAATTTCTTTCAGACATATGGGGAAAACCTAATTAAACAACTTATTTTATTTTTAATTTCTCTAAACTTTTGTTTGAAGTTTAATATTAAATTTAACTTGCAGTTTTTTTTTGAAAAAATAGAATGCATCTCTAATTTTCAAGTTAATTTAATTTTTTTATTGGATATTTTATACTAGCTTTTTTTTTCTATAGAAGATATCTACTGCATAAAATAGAACTTATAGTATATAAAGTGAAAAACAATTTTAAATTTGAAATCGACAAATAAAAATATCATTCATAAACAGGAAGTGATTTAAGAAAAAATACCAAGAAGCTAGTTTTATCAAGATTCAAAATAAATACCAGTGTATTAAAATTGATATTGTATTGTATTTCTATTCGGAAAGACATCATATTGTATTGTCCATCTTTCTGATGCCAGTACTATAAACAAAATACAATAAACAAATGTGATTTCAATGATCCAGAGTATTACAGAAGAATAGATGGAAATATAGCTTAACCCTAGAAATTTCTAAATGCAAGCCAATACTTAAACCAACAGCTAGACAAGAAATTTAAAAAAAAAAAAAAAAAGAGAAATGGTACAAATAGAAAAGCATTAAAAAGCTATGAAAATAGTAAGGTTTGTTTATCTATAGACGAAATAAGTCTTTACTTCTTTTGACATTTGCTCGTGGTAATTATTATTCAACGTAAAAACCATTTCCTTCTAAAAATAAGCAACATTTTTATTATTTAAATATTTTGACAGCGTTCTTGTCACCATTTTTATATGTCAATACAAACTTCTTTCTATTCCCATCACTTTCCAGTGCTTGTGGACTTGCATTGGTCTATTTTTTTATCTTGCTACTGGTAATAACATGCTGACAAAAGTGATGCATTAATATTCATAAAGAAACTTTCCACTGCATAATATTCGATCGCTTTTTGAAATTATGCTTATGCGAAACACTTATTCAAAACACTTTATGGTTTTGGATTTTTTGTAAATTTATTTGTTAAAGAATATTTATTTGTTAAATTTTTATTCACGCGAAGTTGAGTACAGGTTTTTGCATATGCCATACAACTGTCTTTCTACTTTTCATCCATATTTTCTTGCGGTCAATATGAAATTAAAATACCAAAAGTGCATTCCAGCTACTGTCTTGTCATATGTTGGAAAAGATCATTTCTTATCTTTTGATATTAAATAAATATCAAAAGATAATAATTAATCGTATATAATATCAAAAGATAATATTTGATATTACATAAATTTAGTTTCAATCGAAACAACATTTGTTTTGTATGTATCTCAAAAAAGATGACTAAAGAAAGCAGTCTCAATGACAAAAGAAGGAAATATGTTTTTGTATACAAAATTCGAAAATTTATTGTTCTTTAGAAATCTATTAAGCACAAAACATAGGGAAAATTTAATTTACTAGGGTATTCTTTCAATTTTTAAATTCAGCACTTTCTAAATATATGATCATAATCATTTTCAAATTAATTCTACTAAATAAAAATATTTCGATGAGACGTATTAAATTCATTAAATTTTATATTTTGTAAAGCCCTGAAGTTTTAATTATTGTGTTTCGGCTTTCAAAAGTACATATAATATAATATTTCTGCACCTAATCTCTACACCTGATCATAAAAATTGTCTAGGTTATATAAATTCAAACTTTATATTTCTGTTTCTAATTGACATATTTATAATGACACAAATAATAATGCACTATAATTTTCCACGTATCATATCATTATTACTTAAAAAGTGAAAATATAATTAATTTGTTGAAAAAAATGTATTTTAAAAATAAAAAAAAAAATTAAAACAAACATAAATATTTAAATGAGACACTTATCTTTAAATACAATTTTCTGAATCATACCTTATAAATAAAAATGTATCTTTTTTTTTTTTTATTTGCCAAAAATTTGTTTTTATTTAATCAGTTGCGTTCCATATGTACAGAATCATTTTAATATAGAAAAACTTAATGTTTGACTTTAATCAACCGGTGTTTTAAAATATCTTTGGGACGACAATGACTATGACAAGACACCTTCATAATGGTGTCCTTCTATTCATATTTCGTTTTTGCACTACATTCTATTGGCAGCTGTTTATCTACAGCACCGTTTCGATGGACGTAATCCAATATTCCAATGGAATCTCGTCCTCTTTACAGACAAATGTCTTTTCAGTGTCACATCTGATTCTCAACGTCAATTGATAAGGAAAGAATAACACAGTTTTATCTAACTAACATCAAGAAATCAAACCATTAAGACGGCCCTGACAAACTAAGCTGACTGAGCTACAAATTTTCGACGGAGATACCGTTACCAGATATCGCTATTGTCAGCAAATGTCTGTGTGAGTGTATTCCGAGGCAGCATTCATTCAGACTTCGTTTTAATGAAAGATAACAACAGGCCAAATCAGATCTGTGCTGTTGAAGAGTTTCTAGAAAGTGAAGTTATCATTAGAATGGATTTTTCCAGCATATTGTCGATTTAAAACGTGTTTGAGATGTTTCAGAAAACGTCTTTCGGTGCGATTTTAACTGCTGATTAACTGCTGATTGACCTATTAACTGAAACAGGTGCTGGTTAAGGAGGACTGTTATAGGAACAACTGTGAGAAAATTTGGTATTGAGTGTGGTGAAAGGATGCCAACACATCCTTTGCAGTGAAGGAAGGCTATATGCTTTATTAAGGGTTTTTTTTTCTTCCTCCTTCTTGACAAGCATTTTTTGCCATCGCTACTCTTTTAATAGAGCTATTTTACTTAATATAAATCAGTATGTGTTTTATTCCTTGTGTGCTTTCATTTGAATTTTATGTCTCCCAAGGATTTTCTTCCAGAATTACAGTATAATAATAGGCATTACTTAAGTTTTGCCCACTAGTATGTGTGTATGTATATATATGGCGTGATGTAAAACAAAACATTGCTTTTTGATTTACTTGTCATTCTATCATTCATTAACAGTTCCACTGAAAAGGCCACGTGTACATCACATGGGCTTAAGCAACTCATCTCAGTTAACTTAGACACAAAGACTTGTTGAGGAATCTACAATCCTGTGGACAAATATATATAGAGTATATTTCAACATATTCATTTCATAGCTATTATTAAATTAATTGATAATAACAACCACTAACATATATATCCACACAAAGAAATCAAAAAGTGCTTCCGCTTATCTCTTCTATGAGTGAAGTTTCGCTGGTCCCTTGCCAACAAATTCATCTGCATTATCTCACAAATAGATTTAGTGTGTTTGCTGATGTGAATTATAGTATTGCATAAAACCTATTTAAATCAAATTACTTTTTTACAAAACTGAGATATTTTACAGTAAGGATGCTTCTCATTTATCTTTATAAGAATATGGCTTTTAATTTAAAGGAAAAACTCACCAATTTTTTTTTTTTTTTTTTGTGTAATGCAAATTGTCATTTTATTCAAAGTACAGTTAGAAGAGCAAGACTTTTTTTCTCATATGCCCCATTTATTGCACTCCTAGATTTTAATTACATTAAGATTAATTAAAAGCGTTATTAATTAATCTTAATATAATTAAATTAATCTTAATATGATTAATTAAAGTAACATTATTTTTTATTTATATGTCTTATAAAAATAAAGATAGTTTTCAAAAAACGGAATTTTTTTTATCTGCAGGTCACTTCTTGTAATTATAAAATAATTCAATCATGATGAACAATATTGTTTTTCATTTGTAAATAGTTACGTTGATACTTCGTGCAAAGCTTTACCAATATTTTTATGTTATTGAATTATATATTATTTATTTGATGCTCTTTTTCCAGTTCCCTTTTCAATTTTCCATAATATATTATTGAATTATTCTTTTTTCAATTATTTATGTTTTGTTGAAGGAAAATATTTAGATACACTATATATGCTACATACTTTTGTTAAAAATGAACAATAAAATTCATTATTTAACTTTGAATAATTAAGTAAAATTTTCCTTCAATTAAATTTAAGCAAACATGATATTTTTCTTATTTATTGCAAGAAACCCTTTTATGATGTTCCAAATAGATCATAGAAAATTATTAATTTATATTAATATAGCCTGTAGGTCTATCATATCATAGTGAATTGGAGAAAAATTCATTTATTATCATGAAATGAATTTTAATTTCGTTCTTTTGAATATTTTTTTTTTTTTTTGAAAATGAATAATTTATGTATATATGTTAATATTATTAACATACAGGATGTTTGTATACTGTGCAAAAATGTTATTTAATGACACTCTTCTAAAATGCAAGATACTTACAACAACACATAATATAATAAACTAAATTAGTTACAATTAAATGTGCCACCGAAACGTCGAGACACAGTTCATAACATTTCACTGCAGACTAGAATATCTTTGCTAGTATTGCTATTAAAACTTCAGAAACTGCAGACATAATTCATTGCTTTAAATGCTCAATACTTCCCATCTTCAACTTGTCTCTTTAGAATTGGCAAATGCCCAAATGGGAAAGACCGGAGAAGTTAAATCTGGTAAACATGAAATCATGATCAATCCATCTAATAGATATATCAAACTAAATTATATTTTCCAGTGGTAATAAATTTCTCCAGTTTTTTGGAAACACGAAAGGGCTTTATGGATATAAATTCCTTATGCTAATCTATACATTCTTTCTAGATGCATCTCGTTGAAATTTCCGCAATACATAAGGTTGTTCCTACACTGTTTCTACAACTATGACAATTAATATGGTGGCAGTTGTGGAATATGAATGAATAGATTCTTTACTATTTTCTCATTCCTTCACAGCTTCAGGAAAATTGTAACATAAAGCTCTGTCATATTGATAAATCTTCAGCATAACCTAATGACCAATTTTAATTGTGATAGACTTGCCCCTGTTACAATTGATGACAATTTTTCCATACAGTAGAATACAGAATACAAAATTTCTGGTTGAGTTTTAGAGTAAATAACAATTTTTTCCATATAGTGCAAAATACACATTTTTTGTTTTGCTCCTCACATAATGCTATCCGAAGTCAGCATGAAGGCTCTTCATCTTTAAGACAGAATTAAATTCACTAATAAAATTTTTTTTAATATCTTTTATATATATTACAAATTATGATCGGTTATGGATGTGGTCTTGATTCAGGGTTTTTTGTTTAGAAACTTATTTATTTAAAAATCATCCTAAAAACAGGCTCTTTTATGCGTTTCTGCCTACCCCTGTTCTTATGTTTTGTGCAAACAATGGTTGTTCTTTCTTCTACAGAAAGCATTTTTTCAGATCATTAGCAAAGAAATTGAAATTAAAAACATATTATTCAAAAAATGTACATAGTCACTCTATAATACAATTACAATATAAATAATATTTTTAATTTTCCTTTATCATCCATGTGCTGGATAAAGATGATTTACACAGTTTTCTAAAAGCCTACTGGAAAATTTGCAATTTCTTATTTTACGATTATTGTCTTTTACTCTGAAACGGTTGCTATTATATTCGTCAGTAAATTGTTTAAATATGTTCTTTAAGTTATTTTCAAAGCTTTTTGAATAAGTTATCAATCAATGTCTTAATAAACTGGCATCCAGATCTTATTCTTTCTTATCTAGATTATAAGAAATCAAAGCTGTTGTTGTTTGTTTTTATTTTAATCTTAAATTATATGCTCTTCTTCTTCATTGGGGCAAAACCCATGGTGGACTAAAGTCGTTTGCCTACTAGCAGATTTGGAGACATGAGATGGTGTCTGTTTACGGATTAGGATTCTTAGCCCTATGCAAAACAGTCATATTAGATCGGGACCTACGGTTTAAAGTGAATTCCAAACCACTAAAAATATTCATGACATTGCCTGAACTCGAACCTGAATCCTGTGGCATCGAGCGCTAGCCACTCGACCATCAGGACCTAAATTATATGTTACATCAGTGAATTAATAAACATTTTCAGATGACGCTTATCTTTCAATTTTGGAAATGTTGAAGACACAAATGATTTAATTTTTTAAATTTTTTTGATAAGTTGATATATATGTCCAATCCTGAGTGTCCTGCAGTGCGGCATGGACATCCCATGAGTAATCTAATCATGGAAGGAGGGAAAGGGGGCAGCTTCTGTTGTAATGGAGCACTCGTAGGTAGAAGTATCACTTGCCCCCGTGGCGCTCTACAATCATATGAGACTGGAACCTACGGCTTAAAGTGGAACACTGCAACTTACTACGAATATACATTGTACCGCCTGACTCAAACCCGAAACCTGGGGTACCGAACGCCAGAGCGCTAGACACTTGGCATTCAGACCCAAGTTTTTTTATAAAAATAAGGACATTTATAATTTGAAATATATTGAGGGATATCTTTTCTCTAATCCTGTATCAAATACTGTTTTAAACAATCCCTTACATGCATATTTATTTCAATGAATGAAGTAATAACTAGAACAACATTCGGTGAAATTATAAATATTTGCTTAATATTTTGATTAATTGCGTGACTAATTCTTTAGAAATTGAATTTTACACATGAAATTAAACCAAACATTTAACATTTAAAAGCTAAGAAGACATTTGGGAGTGGCATATTATAGAAATGGCTTCATCCTTAAATGATAAAATTATAAATGTAAAGATCCAAAAGCTGACTAAATTACCTCAACATCATTAAACCTTAACTACTCCTTGATATTCCATGCCTTAAGAGCTTGCATATGTAATTAAGCTTCCCGCACTTGAGAAAGTTTATTCAAAGGAAACTTCAGGAGCTGATATAATCTTAATAATTATAGAAAGATAGAGAGAGTGGCTTTCAATATATGTTGAAGTGAAGTATTTCTAAACTTTTAAGGAGTTTAATACTGAAAGAAGTTTACAAGAAATAAAATGAGTTATTTTATTTTTACTTTATACTAATTATATGCTAGAGTATTATAAGGAAGGTCAGCAAATTATTATTTATCCAAGATCACGAAGTAACCTTTAATAAATATTAAATATTTGTTTGTGAGAAAATACAGGAGATTATAATTAAAGTCCCACTTTCAAAATGCTGTAAAAAAAGAACCACTCGTCACAACGAAATCAAATTTGAACTGCAAATATCTGAAGAAAAGGAAATGCACCCAAAAACAGTTCCAAAGTGTATTAATAGATGGAGTTGTAAGCGGCATAAAGAAAGTGAATTCGGCTGCCAGTGATATTTTAAATCGAAATTACAAAGTATTTGTCCTCAGTTGCACATTAAATCAACTGTAGTGTTCAATGTGCTAGATTGTTTCGATTTTTTGTCGAAAAAAAATGATTTCCAAGTCATTTAATAGTTCTGACACTGTTAGTGGAAAGCCCATCCTCCACGGCAAGGTCATACCAAATTTGATAGGAAAAATCGGTGGAACTTTTGTTGGATGCCATACCATTATCCCTTTCTTCAAGTATATTCAGTTCAAATTTGAACTCATTGTGACGAGGGGTTCTTTTTTAAAGCATTTTGAAAGTTGGACTTTAACTATAATCCCCCTGTGTATGAAGTAGTGAAATTTAATGATCTTTAATTTTTTAAATTTAATTTTTTTCTCATTGATTACATATTAACGATTAATTTATTCTTGTCAACCTCAACGTTACAAAATATTATGTTCTTGTATGTCTTATTAAATACTTTTTCCATTTAATAAGAGTATAAATTTCTAAGCTCTCTTAAATAAGATCGGTGTATTATTCCATACTTTTTATTTAAAAAGTTCACTGTGATTAAAAACGCTGTTAAAAAGTAAAAAATTTTTCATGTAAAATATTGCATGCCATCATTACAGTAACAGCTAGATTTTTCTTTATTTAATAAAGTATCATAATATCGTGTCAATTTCCATAATATATGCACTCTAAGGAATTTAATTAAGCAAAGTTTTTGTTAGAAATATTAATTAAGGGCTCTATTTTTTATCTTTTATGTGGTAATTCATGAACAAAATCTAAAATATATATCAACCTATTAAAAACAACAACATTTTTGTTATTTTGTAGCCACATTATTTATTTAATTAATCATTTTACATGAATTTGTTTACTATTCTAGAAAAATTTGTAGATAAAAATTTTTATCCCCTTTTAGTCTGAAAATACTTATTTTTTAAGAGCATTTTCATAAATTTCATAGAATAACATTTAAAAAAAACGGAGATTTAAATCATTATTTATTAATTTTTAATTTTTTATTAATTTTTATAATTTTTTGTAATACAAATACAAATTTTTGTAACCATCCATAATTTTTGTAATACCATCATTTTTGTACAATAATTTTTATGTATGTATTAATTACGTTTTTAGTATGATTCGTTTTCTTAAACATATGTATGAATACTACTAACATGCATGAATTATACAGAATTGTTAATGAACATGTTTGTGTGACGTCAGAGGGCTTAAAACAGTTAGATAGGAAGATGTGTTTCAAAATTGAAAGACTTGATTCAAAACTTGGTGAGATCTAAGAGCCAAATGTTCCCTTGAATGGAAAAGGCTGGATAAATCTGTAAGCCGATAAGTTCTATTGAGAACGAAGAGGCGGAAGGATTATTAAAAATCTCATATACGATTAAGACAATTTTGGAATCAAATGGAGACAACATCATCTTATACCACTTGTAAAATTTTTTTTTTTGTACATAGGCAAAGCAAAAAAATAAATTGTCATGTCGACATACTGTCCAAAGAAACATTTATTATTTAAATTAAATTTTTACATAGTTACGTTATATTTTTTTTCTAGATTTGTTTAAATTTGAAATTTGTAAAATGTAATCACCGTTAGATATTTGTCACTGAGGAAAGTAATAAAAATTCTTCAAACAAGTCAGTGTGGGCTGTCTGCATCATAAAGGAAAGAAAGGTGCAGTTCAAAAGCTCCACTCTTGAAGGAAGTCTTTATGGACTTAATTATCTAATTAGCTATCCCATTCAAATTATTCTTTGTGGATAAGGTGTGTCAGAATGGTCACCGCGTTAAAAGAAATAAATGTCGGCCCGATAAATAACTTAACAATCCCAAAGTGGATCTTTACAACATACTGTTATAAAGTGGTATATCTTACTACCAAATAGGGAACCAGCCTTAATAGATATCTAACACTTGAACTAATGGAAATTCAAATAACAATTGAGACCTTTTCCTCAAATGGAAAATGGGGACTTGAATAAGGAATATGTGCTATTGATCGGAGGGGCTCAATAATACAAAATCAATCCTTTTAAATGCATAAAGCGATTTTGAGAATTAAAAATCAGTAGGGTGAAAAAATTGGATTATCTAAAGAGTGAAGAGAAGTAATTGAGAGTCAGAGTGGGAGTGAAGATACGAGATAATTTAAAGTCAGTGAGAAAAAAGAAATTCGATGATCTAAAGAAGGTGGAGAAGTGAATTAAACTCTAAGAGGTGAAATGAGGAGAAGAGATAAGGTCATCAAAAATCTGTTACGGTAAGAGACATACGATATGAAATCATCGAATAGAAGTATGAAGAAGTTGAACAAGTTATATAAAGAAGATAGGTATCTCCTGTGAGAGCGAAAGTTTAGCGGTTGAGGATCATCATTGACGTTATTCGTGCTGAAAGGGCCTGTTCATTTGTTGAAAGATTGCTTGTTGTCTTGGTTTCAAGTGACAGAATAATAAGCCTCCCGATCAACCAGGCCCAATCCCGGATCTGCTGAACAGTATTCTCTAATAGAATTAATTGCTCAGATTAAAACAAAGCTCAAAATATGTTTTGGGAGTGCTCTGAGCTTTGGCGATCTCTTTGAGATTTATCTCAAATAGATTACAGGCGTTTTTACTCTATGATCTTTTGCATTTAACATTGTTGTAGACAATTCATTTCCCTTGGCTATTGATGATTTGCTTCTAAAATGGATCATTTTTTCGACATTTGCGAAGCAAATCACAAATGTCAATGCGATGGAGGAAATTTCTTTTCTTTAAAAACACGTGGAACCATCTGGCTAATTTTGAAATTAAACCAAGACGTTTCACGTGGCACAAGGCGTTTCACGAATTCGGTAAATTCATTTTCTCAGCAAACTCGCGAGTTGCTATTCAGCGGTTTGCATCAATCAATACATTTATTTTGTCTTCATCAGCTTCAACAGGCTTTCCAGAACGTGGTGTATCTTCAACAACAAAATTACTAGAACGGAAATTTGCAAACCAGTTTTGGCACTGGCATTCTGTCAATAAGATCTTCAATCTTCTTCATACACATCGATTTTTTCCTTTTACTTGAACAGCATTTTTTATCTGTTCGAGACTAAAAAAAAGTAAAATATGCTGAAAATGCTGCTTTCGACTTTCTATATTTGATAAGGCACCAAGCAAAAAATTTACGCAGAATTCCACAAACTTTTCACAAACAAGCCTTGTTGTATCAGCTGTTAAATTTATAATGACAGCGTGGTGTTTTTATAGTATAGTGAACAATAGTGGGACAACAATAGTATGAAGGTGGCTGTGAAAGAAATACATTTAAGTTCTTGGAAAAAATGAAACAATTTTCAGAACAGCCCATTATAAATTGGTCCATTATCACGAGAAAATTTAAACCATTACGATCCATTAGATTTAAATTGACAGTATTATATTTTATTGGCAATGAGTTCCCACAAAAATCAACTTCTCTTAATACTGAAGAACCAGAAGTTATTAAACTATTATTTAAACTTTTTAAGTGTGTATTACTTACAGAATTATAATGAAGAATTGGAGAAACACAATAAAATGTGTTTTTAAAATAAATTGTAAATTATATGATATACTAAAAATAAAGATTACTTTTTTATGTTAACTCGCAGTTCCTTCATATTATAACATTTATGGCCATGCATTTTATTTATAATTTCTAATCAAAAAACTCTTTTTAAAATTTGTAAAAATAAAATAAATCATTAAAAATATATCTTATGTAATGTTCAAATATCTAATTTGTGACATTTTCCTAATTACTTTCTGTTCTTTATTCGTCCAATGTTCAATTATAATATTTTCAATTTAAAAATTAATCAGGAAACCAAATAATGTTTTCATATAATTTAAAAATTAATCAGTGGAAATATAAAATATATATATATATATAATATTATTGAAGCATAAACAAATAAAAATTTTTTATAATATATTTTGCAGTACTCTTATTTTCTAAAACAAATGAACACAATAATCTTAGACATTTGAAAATGGCAGAATCTCTCAATTACAACTAAAAGAGTTATAACTTAAAAATTGCTTACATGTTAAAATGTAACAAGCAAATTAAAATGATCGTTTAAAATGATCATCAGATTAATTAAAAATTTTTAAGAGATAAAATTATTATTACATTAAACTTTCGTAATTGTAAAAAAAAAGTAACAAATTTAACGACATCTTAGTTTTTAAAATACTATAAAAATTATTAGTAATGCTAATTAGTAGTTATTATTAATGAAAACTATTATTAGTGTATGGACTTCAAGATTTTCCAAATATCCATTAAATGAGATGGTGCATTAGTTAAGAAATTTCCCGTTTGTTATTATCGTTATTAAATAAAGATTTCTAGATGGCTAGGATGTCTATTTTCAGTACTTTCTTTCTCTTTTTTTATTACTATCATATTTTTATAAGTTATGATGTAATTTAATAAATCATTTTCGTCATAATATTTTCATCCAACACTTTTCAAATTCAATGATAAAATAATCGATCAACGCTTGTCAAAAATAATATAAAACAACATTTTAGGTTACATTTTTGACAGTCTTAAAAAAACAATATGAACTTGAAGATATACTTTAAAATAAAGTATATTTTATTTTCTATTAAAAGTTATATATTTTTTTATTTTATTATATTTTATAAATTATATATTGTTTATTAAAATATAGTATATGTTATATTTAAAAAATGGATTACTTAAGTAATATTTATACAAAAGTAGCGATTTTGAAAACTTCTGTAGTTAGTAAAACTTGGTAGTAATTTTTTATCAAAATGTCATATATATAAATCTATTTAAGGATTTATTATTTATTATTTTGTATATATTAGTTAAAATAAACTAAATAATATTATGCAAATAACAGGTATAAAAATGTAAAATTAATTCTGTATATAAACCTGTTAAGTTATGATGTCTTTAGTAAATATCTAAGCTAATATTTAAATGATACATATAACATTGGAATTGTAAGTTAATAAATACATTATTTATGTAATAAAACGATTCTTTTTTTTTGTTAATATGTTTGATATAATATTTTCTTTGAACTAAACTGAATAATACAAGTTAAATTATTAGTACTAAAATCAAATTATTTACGTACAATATTATATTTAATTCTGGAGCGATGCAACTGTTCAATTAAATATTAATGATAATAAATTATTTTCAAATATTTATTAACGTGAAATTAGTAACTTGTATAAAGAAAAATAGAAAATAAAAATAAATTAATCAGGAACTTTATTTTTATAGCATATAAAAGCCTTTAGGATAACTATGAATTTTTTATTAAGCAACCATTTACATTCAAGCGATATTTTTATAATAATTGATGAAAAAATTCTAATGAAGTTCTAATGAAATATAATATAGCTCAAAATCTTTCTATATTTCATTAAATCATTTATTAATTATTTTGAAATTTTTAAAAATATTTGAGGGAATAAATTATGAAGTATTTGGACAAATTCAAAGACATTTTTTATTAAAATGATGTTTAAAAATTCATATTTTAATAATATTAACTTTTTTTTTTCAGGTATAATTTTTTTAAATGATGCAATGTATTATTATTTTAAAAACTTTTAGTTAAAGACCAGAATCTTTCACTTTTGTTTTTCCAAAAATATATGATGAAGTAGTTTTCTGGCAATAAATTAGTTGAATACAACTTTGGTAACATTTATGTGTCATATCTTTAAAATTAGCTACAATGATTATCTAAAAATATGACTTACTTTTAACACAATTCTTCGTGATATAAAAATTAAAAAAAATTAAAGGACAAGATTCTGTAAATACAAATCTATGTCACTATTTTCTATTCATATTATATTAAATATTCAGGCATATCTTGATATTTAATCAGCATGATTGATATAATAATAAATAATAAATAATAAATTTAACGCCATTACATTTAACACTAAATATTTCAAAATATTCACGTACAAGCTTCACGTACTTATGAATGAACCAACCATTATATCTTTTATATTGAGTAGACACTGTAAAAATAAAAAAGTGTATTATTTATCTAAGGAAGAAAACTATAATATTTACAAGAAAAATAAAAAGTACAGCGATAAATTCTTTACAAATGCAGAACATAAAATCTAAAAAGGACATTTCATTTTTTAATAAATAATTAAGTAAAAATATTTAACGTTACAAAGTGAAATAGATGTGAAAAGTAACTCAGGCATTTATACATTAAAAACATAAAGAATTTATTGTAACAAAAGTTTTTACATCAAATTCCTTCATTTCAACCTCTGGTTGAATATTTGAACTTTTTTATTGCTTATTCTTTTAGGGCGTTGCCTTCCATTTGATCATATAAAAGACAGATACTATTCTTAGAGTGAACTGACCACGTTATTTCTTCTAACTATAGTTATTAAAATTAATTCAAATAAAACATTTATAAATTATTAATTTAATTTAAATATTTGTATATATCTAATATGATTCCATTTATAAGAAAGCAATTTGTATTATTAATCTGCTTTTTTGTATTTCAACTGCCATTGCTGATGATACAAGTCGCATATTCAATGTCTTAAAAACAAACGGACTTGCTGGATTCTTAGAAAAACCAAACAGATGGCGTTATTTGGATTCAAACCACAAAACTATGATAGCTGATTCTTCAAATTTGTATTCTGACATAGACGAAGTACTTTCTTTGAGTACTGCAATATCATATGAAGATTCAGCTGATTTTGACGATGATAGAAATTCTAATGTTCGATATTCTTTTGGTCCTGGAGGATTCTACATACCACTTGAAAAGAAGACTAATTCTAAATTCCTTGTTGAAGAAATGCCACTTAATGAAATCTTACAAGAAAAAGAACTGGTAAAAGAATCTTCGAATCTTCTATTAGACGATAATAAAAGTTAATACCGAATTGGAAAAAACTAAATATGAAGTCGTAAAAAGACCATCTTTTACCTTATTTAATGAAAAGTGTTGTTTAGTCCTATGTTTATATTAACCCTTGCTACAGCTCCTCTTATTTTTATCGCTGAAATAAGTCTTCCTCACTTGTTGGAAATGCTTGGAACCAGTATGTTGCCAGCAATCGCATCAAAAATAATGAAGTAATTTGTATGAAGATTTTGAATGAACTTCAATGAAGATTTTATCATTTTTTTGAACTCAATTTTGGACATCTAACAAATAATTGAATATTTAAAAGATTTCAAAACCTAAATCTCAATTCTTCAAGTCATTCTTATTAGCAAAATACATTTTAATGAATCGAGCCATTATAGATAAGAAAAAAAGACGTTTCGGATATCTGTGGATTGAAAAAGCTGATTGATTTAATAATAAATGCCAAATTATTATTAATGCTATTACCTTTATTTAAAACCTAAAGGTGAAATATAAATTTGCTAGAAAAAATTTATTTATTTTGTATAAGGTTTTTTTTTTTTTAACTGCAAAAAAATTTGAAGATTATTATATTATAATTGATATTACAATGGAAGTTTCTCACTACATTTGTATGATAAAAATGATTTTTATATTAAACAATATTTATAAATAATGCTGCTTTTTTTCGTTTATTTGCATTTATATAACATTAAAGTATTTAATAATATTCAAACTGAAAATTATTTACTTAAATCATCATGTCATTATTTTCCATAAAATGGGAAAAATATTTTTATTTTAATGCAATAATATATAAACAAGAATTTTAAGTGTATACATTTTGTCAAGTATAATTTTTTTTAAAGAATCATTTATCAATTGAAATAATATTTTAAAATATTTTAATTATGAAGATTTTAATACACATTATAACATTTTATTCTGAATCATGCAAAAAAAAAAAAAGAAATAATGACAAAATCAGAAGAAAAATTAAAATTATGCTTTTAAGGAGAATACTATTATATATAGTTCTATTTTTATTCAGTTTGAACAGCATTTTAAAAGTTAAAAAAAATTAACATTTAAAAATTATTTAAAATAATAAACAGTATTTTTAACTAATATTCAAGTAGTTACCTTAATTTACAAAAAAAAAAAAAAATCTTCCTTCAGAAATAGTAATAAATAATATTTACACTAATTAACAACTGCAATGCAACAAGTATAATACCTAATTCAATATATATTCATATACTTCAATATTTCCTTAGTTAGTCTTTTCTTATTCAAATTATTAAATAACGATTCAGGTGAAAAAAAAATTCTCTAATTCAGAATTGATTCTTCCAAAACTAATTTTGTAAAAAAATTTAAACCAAAGTCTGAATTAAATGAATTAAGAACATTAAAAAAATTCTTGATTTTTAACTCAAATTAATATTTCTACTTAGTCATTGCAAGACACTGAAATTTAATTTCTTCTTTACGTTTATTTCTTATTGTAATTATAATTCTTTAAATATATTTTTAAATAGCTCATATTGCATATTTTGCATATTTGCATATTTACTATACAATTAATTATTGCATTATTATTAATTATCATATTGCATATTTACTATGTTTTATCATATTATAGATACAATATACAGTGCTATTATCTAAAAAATACTTTTTTAGATAACGTTATTAAAAATATTTTATACATAAATTCAAATATGAAATCCTATTTTCCAAAAATAATTATTTTAATTATTAAAAATTACAAATTTTATTCTGCTCTAAATTTCATATATAATTTCAACTGATAAAAAAATGTTTTTAAATTTTTCTTGATAATAATAATTTCAAACAGGTGCATTTTCTCTTCAATATCTGACATTTTCACCGAGATCATTGACTCCAACCAGTACACACTTAACAATATATACAGTTTACATCAGAGAAAATAAAATTTGATACACTGTACTTAATGTGTCCCAAAATCTTATAAAGATCAAAGTTTATACGGATTAAGGGTATTTACCACTTTCCACTTTCAGTCTTTTTTTTTTTATTTACCACTTTCAATCTCCTTTACCAGTAAAAGGATTTTCCACATGTTGTATTTCTTCATTTTCGACATGCACGCTAAAGTTCGGCTCGATTTTGTTTGTGAGGTTTGCAACTGAGTCTCCCTATAATGTTTAAATTGGGCATACAAATATTAAATATTATTTATAAAATATTTAATAACCTTAGTTTTTGAACCTGAGTTTTTGAGTGTAGAACCACTCACGTACTTTATCCAAACGGATAAATTATATTTTGACACTTATAATTTTCGTATTTAATTCATCTTTTTTAATTATATACTTCTAGGAACTATTTCTGGCCAATTATTTCTGAAATCATAATCAGTGTATGAAATAATATGCATTGATTGACAAAAAAAAATATTTCCAAAGATTTTACATTAACTTATTTATCAAATAGATTTCCCAATATTACACGGAAATATTTGAGAGTTAATAAATAATTTTTTTTAAATTTATAAGCAAATTTTTTGTATTGAGAAATAATTATATTAGTCAAAATAATTAGATAAATTATATTATCATAATAATTAGATAAATTATATTAATCATAATTGTAGTACATGTAATATTTTTAATATCGAAATTTATATTTTAAAGATAAATAAAAATGGAATGGCTATCGATTGTTTTTTTTTTTGCTATTAACAAACAATCTTCTAAAATTATGGTACCATATTTTTCACAATTACAAAAAAATCTAATTTAAACTAATAAATCATTTTTATCTAAATTTTTTTATTTGATATTTGTATTTTATTACAATATTGACTTTTCAGTTTAAATTTATGCATAAAGTAACTTACGGAAAATATTTTTGGTAAAAAGAATGTAAATATATTTTGATAAAAATTACATATCATTTAACTGCACTAAACTGCTAAGGTGTTTATAATACATGTTTCTTAAATTAAGGCAAGTATTTTTTTTTAAAAAGCATTTTCAATGCTTTATACCTCCCAAAGGTCTGGTAATAATACTACGATAAATTATATATATATATATGTATCGATATTATTGGCAACGGCCTAAAACTGGCAGCTTTAAGTAGGAAAATATTTAACAAAAACGAGAGAAATTTGCAGATAAGGGCTGTCAATAAAAAGAATCCAATAAATTCAAACAATTTTTTAATAGTAAATTGCAACTAATAGTAAGTCAAACACAATAAACATCAAAATGAAACATGCCATATAGTAAAAGAAGAATATTTATCTGCATTGATCATATAAATTTTTTAATGTGTTTATTAAAAAATAGAACTTTTTGTCTATATAATTTCATTTTGTCTTCAGTGGTATAACTTCTAAAATCTGTTGAAATATTCATTTTGAAAGTAATCCGGTAATCTACTTTAACGATAATAGCAGCACTTTATCAAATTCACTTCGGCGCAGTTGGAAGTCGTTTCAGCCCATCTTTGGTGCATTAAGTGATTGATGAAGCCGACTCTTACATATGGCAGCGATCGATCTAGGGACATTTTATCAGCTAATTTTTATAAATCTGAATCATTTTTATCAATAATATTTTGAATTAAATGACAGTTTGACAAGATTTCATGAATATGCTCTAAATCTGTTAACTTAATATACAAAATTAATAGATCATTTTTAAAAAACTATTTCGTTTGTCCGAAATCGATAAAGCATCTAATTTTCATCATCAGTTGATGAGAATTACTTGCCGATGGATTAATAATATACAAATTAATTCTAATTGTCGCAGTTATAATATTTGTAAAATTTAATTATTCTATTTTCTTTTTCTTTTTCATACCTTTCAAACAAAAATTATTATTATTATTAAGATTATTAAAATGTACCCCTGCTTAGGGTAAGTATGGATACTTTTATTTCTTAATGATCCGAAATAGTATATATATATATATATATATAAAGAGAGAGGGGGGTTGAAAATACATGTAGATTGCTAGCTGCCTTTTAAAGGCAGTCCTTTGTTCATTTTTCCTTTTTTAATTCCGTGTAGTGCATGTTAAGTCATGTCCATGTCCGTCATGTAGTGCATGTCCGTGTAGTGTTCCGTGTAGTGCATGTGTTTAGTGCATAATAGTTGGAGTTTGGTCTTTTGCATAGAGGAATCTTAGCTCGAACCCCGAGGGCTATAGAAAAGTTGCCATGCTTATGACAGATATGGATGCCTTAATTCCTTAATGACCAGAAAGGGTATCTATATAGGAATTGAAAAATTGATGGAAGCTTCCTTTCCAATACATTTATTTATTCATTCCGTAATGTTAATGAAGCTCTCAATTAAAGTGGTTGTTTTTTTACACTTCTTAACATTAAAGGATAATTTAAAAAAATAAGTTTTTTAATGTTTTAATTATATTGATAGAAATTTAAAGTTTAATTAATTTTAATTAAAAAAGAATTAAACTTTTCAAAATCAAGTTTAAAAGTTTAATTAATTTTAATTAAAAAGATTATATGTAGTTGAATGTAATATTGGTTTTCTCATAGTTAATAGATTAACTATGACACAATAAACTTAGGCAACAATCAAATTAGGTAAACGTTGCATATATATGGTGATGTGGAAAATGGGTCTATGTCCTTTAAATGAATATAGTTCAGAAAGAGATCAGAATTTATTGATTTTGACTCACTTCAATCATTTAATATAAGGATAAACGTAAGGGTTGAGGAGACCCAAACAAAAATGGAAATCGTCCAAAAGGATTATATCAAAACTTGGAATCGCTTTTTAAGCAATGGATCAGTTAAGTAGCCAGACATATTAAACGCATCAATTGCAATAAATGCATTAGAATGCAGTTTTCTGTGATTCCTGGCTCCATGGAATAATAAGACGACAAGAAATTTATTTTTATATATGCAGGCTGCAGTAGGAACATAGCCGTTATATTGTTAAAGGAAGTTTCATGAGATTCGACTTTATATCATCCTTTATGTGGACATTATTTATATCTAAATCCCTCCATTTTCAAAAGGGGCTCATTTAAAATGGTGTCGTCGTCTTGTGCACTAGAGTCCTGATAAATGGGACCCGTGTCTACTTACAGATGAGTACAAATAAAGTTTGAACTATCAGTTTTGACTCGTTTTTATGTGAAGTGAGAGAGGAATATGCAGCTTTTCCTCCATCGTTCAAGAGATTACGTTTTCACGAAAGTTTAAGAGTGGGTTGGAGAAGAATCAAATGTGGCAGCATAGAGTTGCATATCTTTGAAAGATGTTCTATAAGCGATCACAGATATCTGGCCGAATTCTTAGAACCTCACGTGTTGATGGACCACATTTTTTGTTATTGATCATAATGCTCCAACAATTCGACATCTTTAATATCATAATATTTTTAAAAAAGACATAATTTTAATTAATATGACGTACAATACAACATATAACGTAATAATCACATTAAATTGAACTTATTCAGCAAGCTTAAATCTGATTGAATATTGTAGGATGTCTTAGGTCATTTAATTTCATCCAGTAAAATGCCTTCCCAAACTCTTCAGATACTGAAAATTGACCTTCAAGAGTTTTTCATGCAATTTCACACAACTTGATCAACGCTGTTATATTCTATGAAATCAGGATGTGAGGTTCGCATATTTGTAAGAAATCACCAAGATTTGTTGCAAAAATATATAACGGTGTTTTGCTATCATTTTTTATATTTGTTTTGAACATTATCATTTTTATAGCTAGAATTTCCTATTAAATTTGAACATTAAATTCAATATTTTGAGATTACCCAACTGAAAAACAGGAATTTTTTTAAATAAAGCTTATGTATAAAAGTATTTAATATATTTTTGATAACTGACAGTTAAATTTAATTTTTCTATTATTCGTTAATTTTGCCGTGTTGTCTTTAAAAATTGTTTCTATGCTTAGCGAGTTTATTGATGTGTTGAACATGAAGAAACATAAATTCTTGATTAATTATAAAAATTATTAATTAAAAATAAATTAAAATAAGTTAAATTATATTATTTATAAACTTTTTATTTATAAATATTTCTTAATTTATCAATACGGTTTTCTACGCATTAAAACAACTGGATGCAAAAATGTGGATACAAGTATTCAATATCGAATTAATAATTGTTAGCAAAAATATATCTCTAAAACCTAATTTCATGATTTATGACTACATAATCATCATCTACTATATCATTTGAGATCTATAACTTGAGTAAAATAACATTTTCAGTAATCTACTTGAGTATCAATTTAATCATTATAAAATACATTTTTAAGTATTTTTTTCTCTCAATTACTATTTTCCAATTAATTCAGAACATTTTTGTAAAAACATTTACTTTGGTATTCGTAAACTATTAATTAAAACTTTTGTGCCATAAATTTAAATACTAAGGAGAACAAAATTAATTGCAAAAACTTTAAAAAAAAAAAACTTTTAATTAATCAAAAATTAATACCTTTCAAATGAAAATAATTTATGAAGAACATAAAAAAAAAAAATCGATTTTTTTAAGTTATTAGGATTGTAGCATTCAATGCGAATTAAATAGTTAAAAAACATTTGTGAGAATTTCTAAAAAGAAAAAAAAAGTTAAAAATTTTGTTGTTAATATTAAAGAATGAAAAAAAGAAAAATAATTCAAAGAAAAAACGATTTTTTTAAAATTCCGTTACTTCAAATATCTTTGGCATGTTTTAGTTTTCTTATGTTTCGCTACGTAATATTTTTAAGGCGTCTCCCTTTATTCATGTCATATAAAAGACGAAAACAGCTTCTGAGATCAACAAAAGTTTCATTTCTTTTGATATACTAAGAAACGTTTTTATGAATAACAAAATCTGAAATTATTATGCTTAAAATGGTTGTAAGAAAATTATTCGTGTTCCTTATCTGTTTTTGTATTGAAATTGTTGTTTCTTCAAAAGATGGAAATCATTCATTAAGAATTTCTAAAAGAACAAGGCACCATGAATACTTAAATAATCTTTCTTATGACTTGAATTATGGAAGATTTAACTCTCCAAATTTGTTTTCTGAGGCCAATAATAATCCTAGTGGTGTAATCCAGAATGAGAATCGTATGGATTTTGACAATTTTGGTTCTAATGGAAGTATGGAAGAAAAACATTCCTTCAGACCTGGAGGATTCTATGTACCACAAGAGATAATGTCCAGTCTCAATTATTATGTAGAAGATCTAGTTGGTGCTAATCGAAACAAAGAAGTGTTTCCAGATGAAAAATCATTAAAAGACTTGATCGCTAAAGATTTGAAGATTCTTACAAAACCACAGAAAATGCGATATGAAGTCAATGAAATGCCATCATTTTTGTCACATTTGATGAAACTGTTTTTAACTCCTAAGGTTATAATGACTATCCTTACCATTCCTCTTTTATTTATTGCAGAAATTAGTTTTCCTGAATTTTTGAAGTTGGTTGCGACTAGCGTGCTTCCATCTATGACAAGAACCATTGTTAGTAGTCTTCCAAAAGTCATTTATAGCAGATGACAGATGTGACCCAGCAAGTTTTACTTCAGACAGACATTCAGAGTACGAGATTGGCATTGAGACATTAGAGACATTGAATGTTATAGATGATCAAATAGTTTTACATCAAAGATACACGTTTTATAATGGAAACCAATTCTATTTAGAATGCAATTCAATAAGAAAAAATTTCTTCTCTGACGATCCATTGGATAAAAAAAAGAATTGAAATATTGTTCAATTAAGTTTAAAGTACTTCTAATTACATATTTTGATTTTTCAGATTGATCTGTTTAAATGGATAATGTTTATGTATTAATTATATTATTTATGTGCTGTCTTTAATTGATGTAATTTTTATATGATGAAATAGAAAAGCGCTATGAATCTATTGAAATATTTACTTCATTTCATTTGTAAATTTAAATCATTTTTTTGTATTATGTCTCATAATTGATCATTAAAATATCATATAATTTAAAATTATATATTAGCATTTATTTCATATTATACATCAGAAAATTTTATGTTTTATATTTTTCATGTCTGTCAATTTTAATAGATAGTTTTCAATGAAAAAAATCATTATTTTTTGCTTTTATTTTTAAACTTTTAATTATTTTTAAGTAATTATACTGTATTATTAGGGTTAATTTTAATTCTTTAAATTTTGTGATATATTTAAAATTTTTGTAATGTTCAATTATTTTTAAAAATTTTAAAATAAACATCCTTTGATAAAATTACAGAAATTGTGAAACTGTGAATTCAAATATATTTTATCATAAATTACTAATATATTATTATCACTAATATAACATTATTTTATCATAAGTTACTAATCTATTATTATCACTAATATAACATTATTTTATCATAAATTACTGTATAATTACTATTATAAATCGTACATTTAATAGCGTTTAGTAAATTTGACACCTAATAGAAAATTTGATATCTTATACAAAAAACTTCTTCTTATTTATAAAAGAAAGTTCTTTTCCAATATTATTTTTATTACTACATTTATTGTTTTCTATTGTTAATTGGTTTTATTATTTAAAAGTGAATAAATTTACCTTTTATTTATATAATTTTTTTTTTCTGTAAATTTCATTGTTTAATGACATGAATTTAAAAAAAGAATTTTGGTTCTTCATTTCTTATCCTTGAAATAATAATCTTCAATAGTTGAACTCAATTCTTCTATTGTAAAAAAAAAAAAATTCTTCTAAACAAACAATGTAGAATATAAAAATAGTCTTTAAATATGAAGAGTTTTAATTATGTATGTTTTTTTTTGGTTTTTTTTTTTTTTTGAAAATTCATACAAATAGATATTTTTGTATATAAAGATATAGGAAAGGAAAATAATTTTTAGTTCATCATTTCATTCTGAGAATTTTTAGTAAAAAATATTCTCTATTTCTAGTCAATAAATAGTTTATTTCTATAAAAAATATTATATAATAAATATTTTCTTTGCGGAAAAACTTCCCTTCAGTTCTGAGATATTTTTAAATTATAGAACCAATTTCAGGAAATTCTGCCGACTTTTGTTTATTACTCCTATAAATCCAGTTTACTGACTTTTCCCTTATAAATCTATTTTTCAATTTTAGAAATCGTTCAAGACAATCTGAAAAAAATTTATCTTATAAATATTATTGGAAAATTTTATATAAAAATAAAATGCGGATTATGCATTTAAACGTTTATAATCCATTTAAATTATTTTCTTAAATTCATCATTATTCCTTATCAAAAGGATAAAAACTTTTTATATAAAATCCATGTCATTAAATAACGTCAAAAAAAATGAAGGTTTCTCGATATGATTTTTTTATATTGATCTAAATATCATAAATTTGTTTAATAATAATTTTTATTTTGTTTTAATGATTTTTTATATTGATCTGGATATTATAGAGAAATTTTGTTTAATAATAATTTTTTAGTTTATTTTAATGATTTTTATATTGGTCTGAATATTATAGAGAAATTTTTGTTTAATAATGATTTTCATTTTGTTTTAATGATTTTTGATATTGTTCTCGCTATTATAGAGAAATTTTGTTTTAATATTGATTTTTTTTTATATTGGTTTGGATATTATTGAAAAATTTTGTTTAATAATGATTTTTTTTTATTAGTCTGGATATTATAGAAAAATTTTGTTTAATAATGATTTTTTATATTAGTCTGGATATTATAGATAAATTTTTGTTTAATAATGATTTTTATTTTGTTTTAATGATTTTTTACATTGATTTGGATATCATTGAGAAATTTTGTTTAATAATGATTTTTATTTTGTTTTAATAATTTTTTATATTGGTTTTGATATTATAGAGAAATGTTATTTAATAATGATTTTTATTTTGCTGTAATGATTTTTTTTTATATTGGTCTGATATTATAGAGAGAAATTTTATATAATAATGATTTTTTATTTTGTTTTAATGATTTTTTATATTGGTCTAGATATTATAGAGAAATTTTGTTTTATTATAATTTTTATTTTATTTTAATGATTTTTTTTTATTTGTCTGGATATTATAAAGAAATTTTGTTTAATAATGATTTTTATTTTGTCTTAATGATTTTTTTATAATGGTCTGGATATTATAGAGAAATTTCATTTAATAATGATTTTTATTTTGTTTTAATGATTTTTTATATCGGTTCTGGATTTATAGAGAAATTTTATTTAATAATGATTTGTTATGTCATTTTCATCATTTTTTATATATTTTTATTTTTTAAATTAATAATAAAAATAGGATTAATAGAATATTATTTAATGTACTTCATTGCATACTACTGAAATTTTATTATGTCACATAAAACATGCTGACATTATAATGATTAACATCATTTTATGCATTATTTTTTTTCTCTAGTACGAAAGCAATATTAGTGGCAATTATCCAAATTGACAAGTTGCGCTGGAAAATATCAGGGAATTTTCACTAATTAATCCATCAAAAAGGAAAGATTCTGGGAGCAATTGTTTCTGTTATAAATTCATATGATGCTTACATCGTGCAAGAAATTTATCTTTTAACCATCGAAACAGATAATTTAAAATGCTATTTATGAATAGTAAATTTATTCCAGTAAATATTTTATAAGTATAATTTTCCAGTGTTTTCTAGAAATAATTAATGTTTTAGCTATCTTTCTTAGAAAAACTATTTTCCTGTTTTAAAATGGAAAAATTGCTTTGAAAAAAAAAGATTTCCTTAATTAGAATTACTATTTTTGTCTCGAAAATTTCGTTTTTAACGTTCTGTTTAAAGAAAGTAATTTAATAAGTTATTAATGCAACCTTATTTTATTTTTACTCGATTCACTTTAAAATAACATCCTGGAATTTATACGATAATGCATGACTGTTTTTTTATCATACAAAAGATTATTAATTGTATTTTTGGTAATATATTTTAAATTAATAATTATTTTATTTGTTCATCTTGTAAAAGTTTTAATTAATATATTAACAATTTTCATTATCTTAGAATTAATTATAATTTAAAATATTTACAATTTCTGATTATTATTTTTTTTTTTTAAAAAACAGGAGTTTTATGATTGAAAAAAAAATTTTTTTATATCAAAAGGTTTTTTTAATCTATTCAAAAATTATTTTATTTAGAGAGTAAAAAATTCACAGAATAATTTAATATTTTTAATAATGCAAAATATTTTTTAATGTTTTTTTAAATAAAAACTAGTTTTAAATATAAAAAAAAATAAAGTATCTTTGTTTATCTTTTTAAATTAAAAAAATGAAAAATATATTAGAAAATTTTTTTGGTTATAAATTTTGAATGAAGTAGTTTTTTAAAAAATGTTTTTAAAAAATAAAAACTCTAAATTTTAACTAATCTAAAAAACCTGAAAAAATTATAATTGCGTTTAAATTATTGAAAAATGAGGAATTTACAATGAAATACGTTTCAAATATTTTATTACAATTTTTGGGATTTTATTTTATTTGCATTTGAATAACACTTTTCCTTAAATTTTTTAATTTTCTTCTTGAAATGTTATTTTTATTACTGTTTTTAATCAATCATTTCGCTAAGTAAAATCATTTAGGAATAGTAACACAAAACTCATTTAATTAATAAGATATGTCGACTGTCCTATGATTAAGAAAAACATTCATTAAAAAATTGTCTATGCTTTCTTGATTTTTTGTAATTGTTTATTGTGCTTATTTACAAGCTATTGTTATACAGCAAAAAAAAATTAAATTCAACTTTTCCTTAAACAAACCAAATATATAATATATTGCTGAAACTTTCCATGAGAAACCGGTAGTTAAGTGTTTAGGGGACTAAATAAGGATTCATTCTAAATCCATTCAAATATTTCGTTACAATTTTTTGGGACATTATTTGTAGTTGACTCTTTCTGGAAAAAAAAAACTGATTAACCATTGGTGTTGAAATCATCCATTATGCTATTTAATATGTGATTGTGTGATGATCTTATCGATATTGCAGGATTAAAAGCAGATGTCTTAATACTCACTGTGAGACAACCTGATACCCAGCTAAGCACTGTTAGATATTGGTAGTGATATGGAAGAAAAGATATACCAGGAGTGATATGGAAGAGAAGTTGTCCTGACTCATGGTCCATTGGCAACATTACATAGCTTGGCTGAACGTTGGTTGAGGTTCAAATCTGCTGGCGATATCATGATCTGCTGTCGTAGTCACTGCTTTAAGAAACAAAGAGTCTCGATGGAGATTAAGACAATATGTGTAAAAACAATCTAACATTTATAGTAAAGTTGCCTGGTGGTGATTTTCTAATCTGCAATGAGAAAATGCTGGGCAGTTATCCCTAAAAGTCTTCCTGGATCTATATATGCAACCATATTCAAAATCATCCAATCGGATAAAGAATCTTCGATATTAACATGCCAACTTTATTGCTTTCGTCTCCAGGAAACTGCAAAGAAATTAATATTCATTGATCATGAAAATCTATTCATTTTCATATTCGGCATAAAGGAATCGATATACTAAATTTTGAGGATGAATATATTATAAAAAATTAAATATTTTGATTTAATATATTTATTATTGTTAATTATAATTATTATTTATAAAAAATTTGTATTACTTCTCATAAATGAATTAATAATTTTTATGAATAAACAAATTTTTAAATTTGCTTTTTCTCCATTACAGAAATAAAAGTTATCGAAAATAGTAACCATTTATTTAAATTTATGAACAGAAATCACTTATTTAAATTACGAATAGAAATTATTTATTTAAATTTACGAATAGAAATTAAACTGTGAAATATATTTAAATGTTAATAAATGAACCATTTTCAATACAAAATAAAAAATATTTAAAAATATCATATAAATTAAAAAAAGATTTTAAAAATGTGCATTTGTATATTTTATGTTTCAGAAATACTAGTATATTAAAAATTTATAAAATTTGTATAAAATAATCTATCATAAAGTGCATTTCCAGTAAAAAGCATTATCGCATAGTTATTTGACTGTTGAATATAGAATTAAATTAATATTAATTAAATATATTTTAAATTTGCGTAAATATGTGTTAAATGCTAAAAATACTAAATATGCTTTTTTAGGTATTTTTCCGATAACAGGCATTATTTAATTTTCTATACAATTAATTTTATTCGACTGTAGAATAAAGAAATATAAGAAGGTAATTAAAAATTTGAGTAAAAGTTCTGCAATAGAGAATGTAAAGAATGCAAAACTATCTATTCCGAATTCAATTAAGCTTTCGTACCATCGCCCTTTTTTCGTCTGTGCCACAAAAGAAAAAAGAAAACAATTGTTAATCAACTAACAGTTCGAATTTGCAGATTAGAGCTGAGTATCAGTTGCTATGAATTATACATGCAGTAAAAGAATCTTGTTTAAGAGAATTTCTTTAAAAAACTTTTCTTTTGGATGGAAAACTTTGTTTCGCTTGAAGCTTCTGAGAAAAGTTTTATTCTGAGTATTAATTCTGAACTTGTCACAAACATTTGTCTGAAGAAAATAGAAAGGATTCGAAATCGAAAACATATTAAATGGTATCTGTAGTATGTATTCAGAGGAACAAAATGCTAGTATTAATAAAAAAGATTTTTAATCAGTAGTAACCTGAATTTGTACATATTATATATTACTTACATATTTAATTTACAAATTTAATACACATTTAAGTTACATATTTAATTCTTACATATTTAACTTATATATTTTATACTTTACATATTTATCTTACAAATTTGATAGTTACATATTTAACTTACATATTTTGTATTTACATATTTAATTTTCATATTTAATATTTTCAAATTTAACTTATATATTTAATACTTACATATTTAACTAACATATTGTATACTTATATATTTAATCCTGGTCAGGGCAGATATATATATCTTAGGCCTGATGGCTGAGTGGCTAGCGCTCTGGCCTCGGTACCACAGGTATCGGGTTCAAATCCCGGCGGTGCCCATGGAAGTTTGTAGTGGTTCGGAACCACTTTAAGCCGTATATCCCGGTCTCCTATGACTGTAAGAGCGTCACGGAGCCAATGTCAGACTTCTATCTACGGGTGCTACATCACAACAGAAGCTGCTTCCTTTCCCCTTCAATCATAAGTACGTATGGGCTCGTGGGCTTGGCCAGCCAAGTGGGATAAGAAACAACAACAACGAAACATATTTAACCTACATATTTAATACTTAGGTTTTTTTAATACATTTAATTGATTCATTTTCATATTAACAACAACAGTACATTATGACAAATGAAAATCAATATTTATTTTATACAATAACAAAAAGTACTTTTTTTATATAGTAATAATAGGTGTAATGCTATTTTTCCTCACATTAAATCTTTAAATCATCTTTTCATTTAAAAGCTAAAGATTAATCGTCTTTATATTAAATGTAAGATATGTTTACCTCGAATAATTAATTCATTTACACACTAATGTAAAACTCATGCACCTTGATAATTAGCTTTGCCAAGAATACTTCTGCCCATTTTCTCCCTTTGCTATTGTATAAATAAACACACCCCTGGGAACAATTTGGTTTCTCCTGGAGATAGTTCTCTTCCATAAACGTTTTTATACCGTAATTGCTTTCCCTGCTTTTGTGCTTCTTTTAATGATCCTGTGTTAAGACCAGATGTTCAAAGCCAGGGTGTTTATGGCTTTTTTTTCAGTTAACATGTAGGAAGAAATTTTCAAAGTGCTCTCTTTTTTTTTTTTTTTATAACACAGCACGTTTGGCATTGCAAAAAGCATTTTCATTCAAAAGTTTTAAATTACGTTTTATCTACGTTATTTGATTAAACTGAAACAAATTTTTAAAATCTAACAATTCAAGCTCATTTGATTACAACTTACTGTTTTAGAAGTAAATTCTTAAAATAATCAATATCTAAGCATATTAATAAATAATATCGAAATATGCAAATATTTTCTGACTAAACCTATTAAATGTTGTGTTCGAGAGTGAAGAAGATCGAATTATATACAATATAATGAAAAGTTTTCATATTAATACAGAAACGTAAATACACCATATTTCATATATACATATTACATATACATACACGCTACATATTACATAAACATATAATATTCCAATACATATAATAAAAGCATATCCAAATAGTATATTAAAATTATTCGCATATTAGTTCCACTAATATGCTCTTGAAATATTCGTATACAATTAAATATGTGCAATAAAACTATGCACGGAAAAGTGATTTCAAAGAAAAGCAAATAAAACTATATATGATACAATAAACTAATAATATTGGTTTGTTTTATATTTACTATTGATATATATATAATATTTAATTTTTTTCTTTAAATCATTATTATTATTATTATTAATTATTTAATTGTTTTTTAAAATCATAATGACTGATTTCATTTTATGCAAATATTTTCATAACGACAAATATACAACTGTAAATATTACAACGGCAAATATAATTATTTTCAAACTATTTATATTTTTGATACAATATTTGTTTATTTAATTTGCTTCTTTAAATCATAATGATTAATTTAATTTATATTATATACAAGTATTTTCATAACAACAAATGTATAATAGAAATATTTCAATAACAAATATAATTCTTTCCCAGCTAATATCAAAATTACTCACAAGGTAAAACTGATTGATGTATGTATTACAGACATATAAAAATTTAATTATTTTAATTTGAATCATATTTTTTTAGTCTGACTTTATTTAGAATACAAAAAAAAAAAAAAATTATATAATACAAAAAATATATTAACCAATTATTTAAAATATTAAAAGAGGTTCTTTCAAAAAGAAACAAATTCTATCATAGTTTTATCAATAAAACATTTAAACTTTCAAAGATACACTCTCATGTCCATAAATTAAGAATAATTCAGAATCTACACAGAAATTGAACTCTAAAATAAAAATTTCACCTGTAGATTTATCACACACATCTTGAAGAAGAATATGCAAATTACAGGAAACCACCAGATGGCGCGGATAGTACGTCACAATGACGAGAGTGTAAGAGAGGGGTATATAAGGAATGGTGGCAAAGAAGTAAAATTGTTCACAAGCGCTTTAAAAGCCTTTCAGTGCAATAAGCGCATAGTTATGGCACAAAGGAAGCATTTGGATGATTTTTTACGTGGTAGAATTATCGGACGACTGGAATGTGGACGTACCCAGCTGGAAGTATCCGAGAAACTTGAATCGCCCAGAGTGTCATCTCCAGGCTTTGGCAACGATTCCAAGATGATGGTAATGTGAGTAGATGTTACAGCACAGGTCGCCCCCGAGTTACAACGCCGAATGAGGACCGGTATTTAGCAGTTACTGCCAAAAGAAACAGACGGAGCACAGCATCAGACCTGTCTCGTCAGCTCTCTTCAGCTACCGGTACGACAGTTTCAAGGCAGACCGTGTACAGACGCTTAGGGCACATTGGTCTATATGCTCGTAGGCCTGACAGATGTGTTCCACTTACCGCAACTCACTGTCGCCTGCGATTAACCTGAGTGGAGAGCATGCATTGTGGACAACGCAACAGTGGTCTTGTGTGATATTTTCCGACGAGTCCAGGTTTAGTTTGCAGTCCGATTCTCGCCGGACTTTTATATGGAGAGCGCCAGGTACCCGTTATCACCAAGAGAACACCATTGAATGACACCATTACGGTAGTGCAGGATGGCTCGTTTGGGGAGGAATTATTCTTGGTTCCAGAACTGACCTGCATGTTCAGAGTGTAATGATGACAGGCCACATCTATCGGGATGTCATTCTGGAACAACATATACGTTTGTTTCGGGGCGCCATGGGTGCTGAATTTCTGTTTATGGATGACAACGCCCGTCCTCACCGTGCAAACATTGTAGACAAATGCCTTCAATTGGAGGATATCACCCGTATGGATTGGCCAGCATACTCACCGGACTTGAATCAATAGAGCATGTGTGCATATGCTTGGCCGACGAATTGCAGCCCTCAATCCCCGTCCCACCTGTAATATATTTCATATATCACCATTAAAACACAAATCTAAATGTATGTAAAATTCGTAATTAATTCTTCATATAGTTATTACATTACTTGATTTTATTTTACATCAATGCATCAATGCTTCGTTTAAACATTATTTAGTTCATGTAAAATTAAGTATAGCATTTTTTATTTAATGTTAAAATCATACTTATCAAAAACAACTTTATATTAAATGAGTGTTAGTTCAGTTTTAATATTTCAACAAAAATTCTTTAAATATGAATAAAAATATAAAAAATTACAAACTAATATGAACATTATTCTCATAAAACTAATTGATGTATTACGGTCATATAAAAATGTAATCATATTTTTTCAGTCTGACTTTATTTTAGAAAAACAAATATTTAAAATTTTAAAGGAATTACTTTTAATGAGAAACACATTATATCGTAGTCTTATCTATAAAATATCTAAACTTTCAAAGATAAGAACTGGCTTTATAGCTCAGTTCAAAACAGGAGCAAGAAAAATTGGTGATAAAATGCATAAAAAATACATATCTAGTGCAAAAACTAGTATGCGTAAAAATCGAACTGAGCCATAAAATATTCGTATGGTTTTTATGGAATTCAGTAATATTTTTATACATCGATAAGGTATTTGTGAAAGGCATAAATCGAACCATTAAATTTGCTTTTTATGATCTTTTTAGGCGATGTTATTTATTTATTTTTGTAAATATAAAACATAAGGTTTGCTTGTGTACTATAAACATTTTCTCCATTTTAAACATAAAAAGAATTGGTAGAAGCTTTAAATAACTAGGTTATGAAACATTTTTAGCTTAAACAAACTGAACCTTTCCGTAGATTCATTTTTTTTATATTACGATTTTATTCGGTGATTTTAAACTTTATATTGTTGAAATACGTGAAAACTGAACTATGGTTTTATATGCTGCTATGCTGCCTCCTATACACACTAACAAGAGCGCCTCCTATGGTGTTCAGGAGAAATGGTTAGCGGGCCTCGAGATTCTCAAGCGAGGAAGTACTGCGCCATCGCGCGCTTCTGTTGAGAAACGTTTATTTTATACCTCTCAAACCGAGAGGAAATATATATTCAAAGCACCCCGACGCATTAGTTGGTGTATAGACTCTAACCCGTAGAGGAAGTATATTTCGCGCACCTTGCGAGTAGTTGAGTATCGGGTTTTCGGCTTAGAAGTGGCTTCCACCATTCTTATTTCTTTAAATGTGTTAAATATTGTGTGTCTCTAATTGTATATGTGTGGTGTTTGAGCATGTGTAAATAAGCTATGAGTTCTCAAACTTGTGTCTCAAGTCTCAACCGAACCACATCCAATTACAATCTGGTTTGCCCAACCTGCACACTGGAATATTAAATTATTTTGAAATCTTACTTTTTACAAATTCTTAAAACTGATTGTTATTTTGGAATTTATTCTAAAACAGTTTTTATTTCTCTTTATTAAAAGTATGTTCAGTAGAAATAACAAAATTAATACTGAAATAGTAGTGTTTATTTCCAAGAAGAAATTTAATTCTATCAATTCTCCTTATAGTTATTTATGATAATCAAATGCTAATACGCATTTCAGATAAATTTTCTTGAAGTATTATTCTTTTAGAGTGATAAACAATATGTAATTACCAAAAAAAATATATATATATATATATTCAAATATAAATTAAGAATCAGTAATATATTTCTTTAATGTTTTAAATTTGTTTATTTATTATTTGTTTCATATTACATATTTCAATCCTAAATGATAAATGTTATTTTTCGGTACAAAGTCTATTAAATTATTTAAATTTTTATATATATATATATATATTCCTTAATAAGAATAATTATCTTAGACACTTCCGCTGCCTGTCATGTGAGAATGTATTGATAGCTATTAACTCACCCTAGAAATGAGTCTTTTCCAGAAGACGACTTACTTTTGGTAATAACATATGATACTGATACATGGTACTGGTACTGGCTCATATGATTATGTGCACCGTATTGATAAGTAATATTTAGACTTTTCCGGATAGAATATGTGCATGCATCATCAGTAGTGCATCATCGCATGTTAGGCAGTAGTGGTAATATCATTTCCTAAAAGGCACATCACGCGTGCGTTAAAATGAAACAAATTAATGAAAATAAATACGTTATTCAATTCCTTCTATTAGCTCACACTCTCCCTATATATATCTTGTTCAAATTTTCAATCCTTCATAAAATACTTTTATGCATACGTTCAAGTTCAAATGCATTTTTTAAACTTGTAGGGGATGACACTTGACATTAATACAGTTTTTTTTTTTTCAAATATTAATTCAGTAATTAAATTTAATTAAATAATTTTAGATTTTTTTTAGATTTAAGTTTCATTTATCTAACAATAGATGACGCCAGATGTACGTTTAAAGTTTCAACTTAATTTGTAAAGGAATTTTCTGAAATATAGTAGTAATTGAAAAAGTAGGAATTGACTTAAAATTTTTTTTTTATATTACTTGTTTTTGTGATACACTTTAATACTAACAAATATTTAATATAAATATAGGTTAGTTACAAATATATTATTACTGCAAACTATTTTTATGCATTTTTATTTGTGGGTGAAATCCCTCAGTAATAAAAGGAAACAATTCTTGCTCATATGATATGAACCATAAGTCAAAAGTGTTTCTGCTTTCCAATAATCTTAAATGAGGTTTATTCTCATTGCTTCCATTAGTAAAATTAATCCTACAAATACCGATATTCCATCTTTTTCCAAGCTTTAATTCTTGAACGTTTCCTTCCAAGCATTAATTTTCGAATGCTGCTTTATTTCACGGCGACATAGTACCTTACGAATAATAGTCATTGGTTTGAAAAATTGCTTCATCCAAAATATTTTTGGTAAATAAACGGCAAAAGTAACCAGTTGAGTTGCCACTTAAAAAAGGTTACAATAAACACACTGATTTTGTGAGAGGAAATTGTTCTATTGTTGTGGGGTCATTTTCCCAACTTATATTTCCTACCATAGCGGAATCATGTTGATGGAATTTCCCCTCTTGCAACTCTTCAGCTTCAGAATTCGAAATATCATTGACACCTTGGGGATGAATGAATCCTTCATCTTTGTCATCTTTGTCAGTACTCGCCCGATAGCACAGCCAACTAATTTGCATTTTCATCATTTGTTATACGCTTATTAGACGGCATTTTTTTGGGGGCATGAAGGTATTGCAGAACTGTCGTCCCGATTACTCACATTACAAGATTTTTGAATAATTAATAGAGTTATAAATTCAAAATCACATACCTTTGAAATTGTTGGTATTGGTGGTGGTATGTGCTGGTCTGGCTAGTCCACAGTCTGGTGGTATTAGAATGGATAAATTTTCACTTGTTGTTGTTTCTTATCCCACTTGGCTGGCCAAGCCCACGAGCCCATACGTACTCATGATTGAAGGGGAAGGAAGCAGCTTCTGTTGTGATGGAGCACTCGTAGGTAGAAGTCTGACTTTGGCTCCGTGACACTCTTACAGTCATAAAGACCGGGACCTACGGCAAAGTGGATTTCGAACCACTGCAAACATCCATGGCACCGCCGGGATTTGAACCCGAAACCTGTGGCACCGAGCGTCAGAGCGCTAGACACTCGGTCATTCAGGTCCAAAATTTGTGAATGCCATCGGCATGCGGTGTTCCCAGGTGTCACCTACCCAAGTATTGACCGCGCCCAATGATGCTTGACTTCGGTGATCTAACGAGAACCGGTATATTCAGCATGGTATGGCCGTTGGCAAATTTTCACTTAATTAATATAATGAAATAATTTTTCTTGGGAGTTCTAAAACTCGGTTTATTTCATATGTAGTTGATTTGATAGAAATAGTAAAAACTTTTGCTTGATTTTTCAACTTTTCTATTTTTATTCCTTAATATTTTAAGACAAAAATAATTTTGTATTGTTAAATTAATGAGGATTAAATTAGCAAATCTTTAGCTAGTATTATTTTACAAATATTAAATGACCATTACGTCCCATTTTATAAGTACTTAATCCAATTCAATCCTTCAAAATAAAATTTTATTAAAATATTTTCAGCATACTGTATATTGCAAAATAATGAGCATTGAGCTTAAATCTCGAAGTTTATTTTATTTTTCAAATAACACTTTTTGGTAGCAATACATTAACTATTCTCTGTTATTGGTCACTGTGTATAAGATGCTGTTATCTATTTTTTTGTTATCTTCGAAGGAAAATAACTACTTTTTGTTATTGCTGTTTTTATTATCATTATCTATTTTCAGTAAAATTTTTGATCAGAAATTTTGCTAAATGTAAATTATAGTTTATTATGCTGTGCGTGTATATTTAATTTTTTAAGTCTAGTAATTGAAGTTAGACACCTTCCAAGCCAATAGTCAATTTAAAAAAATTAAAATAAAGATATAAATTCAGTACGAAAAATGTTTGAAATTCTGGAACAGTTAAGTACATTTTTCATTGCTGGCTCTTCGTAGCATAAAAATGCAAAACTTTTATTATTACCATTGTTACAACATTGAAAAATCAAGTTCCAAACAACAAATTAAATAACATAACCATTCTCCTCTTTTTTGCAAAAAAAAAGATACACCAAGAATGCAAAAGAAGAGTCTAGATTTCCTGAATTTAAGCACATTAAGCATACAGAGAAGTCAATTAGAGAAGAGGCGAATAGTTATAAATTAAAGAGTGTGCCGAAACACAGTCTCGATCGATCAATGGTAGGAAAACTGCGAAGATTCTCTAGAGGTTTCACAGCTTAGACATTTTCAGAATATTCGACGCCTTTTGTGGAAAAGCAATTTTATGTTGGACCGAATAAAAAGGTTTCTCCAAACAGATAGACCTACTAAAAGAAAAGCTGCTAAACTCTGTCTGTGTCCCTCTGAGCCAATATATTTGCTTGTTTATTACTAGCCAGGTCAGAGGAGCTTGGAATAAATTGATGAAAGCAGAATTTTATGTTATATTCTTCAATTAAATAATATTTTTTTAGATTCGTATGATTAAGAAAACTTTAGGTTTGCTAATGATACAGCATAATTACCCCAATGGAATTCAAATGATAAATAATTATTTTTTTGGTATTATAGATAGATGAATTATCATTTATTGGTATTATAGATACATGAACTATCCTTTTTTGGTATTGTAGATAGATGTATTATTCTTTTTTGGTATTATAGACATATGAATTATCCTTTTTTTGGTATTATAGAAACATGAATTATCCTTTTTTGGTATTATAGAAACATGAATTGGTTTAAATATTTTATAGAAACATTATGTTTTATTTTCACTTATGTTATTTCTATTGATTTAAATATTTTCACTTTTGTTATTCCTATTGATTTAAATATTTTCAGCTGTTTTTTTTTTTTTCAAGGATTACTTTTTTTTTTCATATAGTTTAACGTGTTTTTATTTTTCACTTTCCTACTAAATATTTGAATGTATTCTAATAGAATATATTAACATAATTTCAGGAAATTAAATATTATTATTATTGAAAATGTGGATTTAATATATAATTTAGTACGTTGAAATTGAATGAAATTATTAGGTTGGATCTCCATTATTTTTTATAACTTAAATCTTTAAAAAAAATTTCATTACATGCTATTTTATATCTATTAATGAAAATTAATTTTTTTCATTTATTAAACAATATATTAGCTATGTCTTAGAATGACTTTTATTTGATTGACAGTAAAATGTATTTATTTCAATATAATTATAGTGTTAATCCTCAACTGTCCCTTTTAAATTTAATCTTAACTTTCTAACTTACTCAGAGTTTAACAAAGCATTAATTCTTCATCTGTTCAAATTCCTCCATAATGCTTTACACGGGGTACAAGATTACATCTTATTTATAATCCTGGATTATAAGTTTTACAAAGTACATTTGCGGTGTCTGTGGCGTTACGAAATGATGTCTAATGATAAAGCTGCAAGTGTGGCGATGCAAAAGGTGTCCAAATTGCCTGCAGCGCTCTTGGGTCTTAATGGTTTACACCTAAAGCCCCATGATAATTAAGCTCCTCCTGCCTTGTATACTTCGGAGAGGAGATTTCATTAGTCGATGTAATTTCAATGCAAGGACTCGCAGTTAATTCGCGAAGCAGTTGGGTTCTGGCGGGCTAGACTTTGAGTAGATTTATGTCCTGCCAAAGTTAATAAGGGCTTTGATAGATGAAGAGCGTAAAATGAAATGTCGAAAATAATCTGTTGCTCGTAAATTCAGTGAAATTACTAGTAATTATTATGCAAAACTTTAATTCGTTGCCTCTCCCCAAAATATTTTTATAAATATATGTGAATCAAATTACTTTGAATACATGATTGGTTCAAGACATTATTTATCTAAAAAATAAACTGAAATATTGACTAAGATTAATTTTTTTTTCAGTGGTGGAGTTTTTGGCTATTACGTAAGGAAGACGCAAAACTTGTTGACCACTTGCACCTTTCAAGGAGAACACCTTTACAGTAAATCTTCCTTCATGCCGAAAAATTTGTATGAATAACCTATGACTAACATTTAGAAAGTTTATATTTCTTTCCCTTTTGCCATACAATCTTCAACTCACTCCTGCAGAAGATTGTATGGTTAAACTGTCGCACCTTCTTTGACAGCAGTTTGATCTCTTGTAAAATTCCTGTTTTACCTGTTTTTCATTTGATGCGCCTATCTTTTACTTACTTATTAGCCATCAATGCTGACGGGGAGGTTTTAGGGGCATTATTGACCCCATGGATGCTGCGTAACTGGTACGTCCTTTTCTGTTTTCGTTTTAAACATAGCTGAAGGGTTCCTAATTTACAACTAATGGTTACGGAGGGCTACTAATTTAGCATATTCATTCCTAACATTTCTGCATTAAATCGAGTTCTTAAATTGGAGAAATATGGCAAATTCAATGTTAGCCAAACTATGGGCTTGATAAATTATGTCCATAAATGCAAAAAAAAAAGACAAATTCTTTTAGCTTTCTGGAGAATTTTTGAAGAAGATCTTGTCTAAACATATGTCACTCAGGAGAGACAACTAGAACAATATCTATGCAACCAGTTCTATGGTTGAAAACATTATTTCTGAAGTCTCTTAATGCTTAATAGTATAGATAGAACAATAGTACCAAGAACAATAGAACTATCAAGAACTAAGAACAAAAATAAGACCAGAGTCATTGCCTAATGAGCTATCTTCCTTCCCATTATTTCAGTTACTCTGCAGGTCCAAGAAAATATCTACATCGTAGCAGATGGTCCCTGTCCATTACTTCTCCAGAGTCACAAAGTGGGCAAATAGAATCAATTGAAATGCCTATGTGGTGCAGATGGACATACTTAATATTAAATTCTGTATTATCAAATTTTGGCAGTAATTATATAATTGAAACATATTAATTAAATTATGCTTAAATTCTCTTTCGCGTCAGTAGTTTCTCTGCAATATTTATTGGATATATTAACCTTTCGTTTACTCTTAATGTAAAAATTAATTTAAACAGATCTTATTTAATGAGTATAGACTTTTTAAATAATTTTCACTTCCAACGGATTGATTTCATTAATAAATTAAATGTAATACATTAATATATGTAAAGTATTTTACACTCACAATAGGAGCATTTAAGATTCTTAAAATATCTTAATCAAGTGCATCGGTCAAAAAAAAAAAAAATCTCAAAAAAGATTCAAATTGCAATCTATATTATGTATAAAAATGAAATAATGTTATATTTCTCAAACTATTATACAAATATACATCTCAAATATTTCAAGCAGAATAGTAATGTGTGTAAAGGTTATTTAGAATTTTAAAATCCCTTTTACATTTTGCTTGATAAAGGGGTATATCTACAAATTACATGTGAAGTGGTTTAAGTTAATGTGGTAGAAGAGTATAAAAATTAGATATTACTCATACGCCAGTTTTATTTTAATTCTGGAAAAGGTGCAGTATCTATAGGATTTGATTTGAAAAATTTACGGCTTACAACAAGAGTAAACGGATTTTTATTAGATTGTGATACTTTTAAAAATACTAAAATTTTATTACAACAAGAGATTTTTAACCTATTTTCTCAAAATGAATAAATGGAAAAGATAAAATTCCTTATTACGCTATTTGATAATCAAGGCAGGAAGTTTGTAACTGTAGGTAAATTTGATGCCATCAACAGGTATTTAAAAATAATAAAAAATTATACTAAATATTTTTATTATGATTTGCGTTCCGGAGAGCCGTGTGTGTTTGTAGTGGCTCGGAATTCTCTTCAATCCGGTCGATTATGAAGAGCGTTGAGTTGGGTTGGGTTTAGTTTACCGCTTTACTTATGTTTAATTAGACCCCTAGGAGTTATTAGCTTTCTTCATTATATATAAACTCAAACTAGGCAAAAAAAGCTGGAAAATGTAGTATTAAAACTACAAAGAAAATAAAATAATCTACAAATAATCTAAAAAAGAATCTACAAATTCTACTTTGTTATCGTTGGATGTTTTTATTCTGTTCAAGTTTTTCCCATTTAAAACAAAAATGTTGTTAACAAATCAATGAAACTTTTGGGTGCTGGTAGCTATTTTGGAAGATTTCCAACATTAAGGGCATTTTGAAAGAGGCCTTAAAATATGTTTTTCAATGAAACGTGCTGGTAGCTATTTTGGAAGATTTCCAACATTAAGGGCTCAAATGTAGTACTGTGTTTTTATATAAAATTCCATTTAAATGTTTTTGTAAGAAAGTTTTTAAAATATCAAATTGCTTAACCTACCAGAATATTTGGAATGTGACCATATTATATTTTTTTTCAATTCCTTCTATTAGCTCTAACTCTCTCTATATATATCTTGTTCAAATTTTCAATCGTTAATAAAATACTTTTTATTCATCCACTCAAGTTCGAATACATTTTTTTGAACTTGTAGTGGTTGACACTTGATGTTAATACATTTTTCAAATATTAATTCATTCATTGTATTTAATTAATTAATTTTAGTTTTTTAGATTTAAGTTGCATATATCTACCAATAGATGGCGCCAGATAAACTTAAAAAAAAATGAATGAAAATTATTTATAAAGGTCTGCAATATAGTGAAAAAAAGTAGGAATTGACTTAAAAAAACTTTTTTTATTTTGTTTCAATTCCAATTTCAACACATTCATATGTTAAGTATGTGTAAGTAATTATTGGTGTATACCATTTAACAGTTTTAAGTAGCAGTTAATAATAATTAATTTGTGTTAACATACGCAAGTAGTGTTTTTACATGTGAAACCACGAAACACTTTACTCCGTTAATTAATTTGAAACATTAAACTTACTAAGTACTTATTTAAGCATTAAATGTAATTTTTCTTTAACTAATTATTATTATTATTATTTACTTTGAGATATGTGCCCCATAAATGAACAGAGAAATTTTTTAATAATGGTGAGAATAGACATTACGGTTCATAAATTTCTTAACAAAAAACTAGAAGCATATATTCTTTTATAATAGTTTAACGCCTCGCGTTTTTTACCGATATACCTTATTTTTTCCCTTTAAGAAAATCATTTACTTTAAGAGAGTGCTCTGAAACATAGTTTAATTGCTTTTTGAAAAGACTTTTCAGATTAATATCGTTGATAAGATACTAATGAATTTTTAAAAGGTGAATTTACTTTCAGTGTAAAAAACGTTATTTTTAAAAAGTGTTTTTTTTTCTCTGGATGTTTTTCAGAAAATGACATGTAAGAGCTTTAAAAATTTCTGGTGATTTTTTTTATGTCTGTCGTTTGATCTCATGGTTTATAAAATGTCCTAAAAAATAATGGACCCTTATAAAATGGTTTTGGAGACAAAAGAGGTCTTTTTTATTCTAAATCTTTGCTTCTTTTTTTAAGGAAAATAATTATACGTCTTCCATGCACAAGAAGAAAAAAAACAACTTCATCGAAAATCTATTCTGCAGTATTGATCACTAACTAAATGTTTCATCCTATTAGAAGATTCTCCTTCTAAATAAATGATATTGAATAAATTAATTAATTCATCATTCTTTTTCGTGTGTTACAAAATTTAGTTTTCAAATCTTTTGTTGCAAAAATAGTTTTTAAAAGAATTTTTATCTTACAATTTTAAAATTTAAAAAGGATTTCTTTGACCACAAACTATGTACTAGATTTGAAATTTCAATTACATTTCGCTGACATTAAAACTTCTCTTTTTCTTATGAATCGCATTAAGCACTTGAAATTTGGGTCATTGGCTTGTATTGGCCATTTATTATTAATGGAGTTAAACTCAATATAAATTCGAGTTTTATCACAACAGAAACACTTGCCAATTTTTATGCATCATTCAATTTTCAAAATTTTTTATAGATTGCTAAATAATGACACCCAACTGATATAAGGACTTTTAGGATAACGAATAATCAACCCTTTTTACAAAAAATTTAGCCTTCAAATTTTCTGTTGAAAAATATTAAAAAAATTTTTATGTTACGATTTTGGAATTTAAAAATTTTTGTTTAGGCTACAAATATTGTACTGGGTTTGAGATTTAAATCACAATTCGCTGAAAATTTAAAATAATCTTCTTATGAATAGCTTTAAGCACATTTTTAAACACTTGCACACTTTTTGATAGTTGATTTCTTCCCAACTTATTTTGACAGTCAATTTCTTAATAAGGTAGAATGATCTTTTATAAAAATAATATACTAGAGGAATAAAAAGAAAATTTCTCCATTTTTTGAAATACACACATAACAACTCTTTTTGTTGCTCGACAATTAAAAAAAATTTTTTTTTTTTTTATTTTATACGTACGTACGTTAACAATTTAAAAACAAATACTATTTGATTTTTATTCACATTCATTTTGTAAAGGAGACTATTTTTGTGTCTCAAAGTATTTTCTGCTTTATTTAGTCTTTAATTGTCAATTGACTAACTCAGCTGTGGAACAGCACTTGGAACAAATATCTTAGCATTATAATATTCATTCAACCATATAATGAAGTGGCTAGACATGTCTGTAAATAGATGGTAGTCATTTTGAACACTTTTGATATTAATTAATTTTTGATGCAGATGAAAAAAGTATGCTTAAATATATTTCTTACGAATCTAATAAAATTTTCTTTTCTTGCACAATTGTAATCAGATCTTATTTAGAATTTTCTTATAACAGTCAAAAAATAATTTTTTGACAATTTTATGTTAATTTAATTTATAATTTAATTTTATGAAATATGTATATTTGAGATATCATAGAAATTCATCCGCATAATGTCTTCACATTCAAAATTACTTAAAAATTACCAACAATATTTTTAAAAAATTTTAATTTTTTTCTAAATCTTTTCAATTGAAAAAAATTTATAAAGGCAGAAAAAAGCAGCAAGTGTGTGATTTCTTTTGAACGAATGTCCTAAATATTTCTGCAACAGAAATTTCACATTTGTAGCTGGAATTATTCCGAGTTTCAGAGATGAATTTAAAAATCTTCATAGCATCTCATTTTATAAAAACAAGTTTATACAGACATTGATTCAGCTTTTTCAAGAAATATTGAAAAATTCTGCTCTGTTGGTAAATAGAGGATGTGAATTGCAAATATAATAAAACTTATTTTTAATATAACTTTTGTAGTATTTATGTCACTAACTTTTAATACAGTTTTGATTAAAAAAAAAAAAATTTTTTGAATTTTGAACGTTTTTAATGGAAACAATTGAAATCTTCATACTTTTTCTTTTAACAGTAAAAGATATTTCCTTATTTTTTATAATTCATTAATACATTTATTTAAAGAAATTTTAATTCTTAAATAATTTTCAAACTTTTATTTTTACATGAATTATTGTATTTTTATTATGTAACACGGTATCTATATAAGTAAATCTAAGCCTATTTTTTCTTTTCTTTTTAAAGTTCGAAATGTTCATGATTTTTTTTTAACACAGATGAAAATATTTTGATTATAATAACTTTAAAACGTTATTTATTTCTTATATCTTTTGCATTAATATTATTTTGTAACTGTGCTTTCTGCTGTGCTGACAAGAACACCCCTTCTGGTGTTCAGGAGAAAAAACAAGGGGTAAGGGCGCAAAGCGCCCCTTGTGGACACTAGGCCTCAAGACTCTCCCCCCGAGAGGAAGTACAGCACATTGCTTGCCCTCCTGCTGAGAAACGTTTAGTTTATAATATCTTAACCCGAGAGGAAATGTATTTAACGCAATTACGCGTATAAATTGGCTTACAGACTCTCACTCGGAAAGGCAATAAATTTCGCACATCCTGCGCGTACTTAAGTTTCGGGTTTTTGGCTTAGCAGGGGAATCCTTCCACGAAACTATAATTATATATTTTAAATATGTTAAATATTGTATATTTTAATTGTATGCTTGTGCTGTTTGTGCGTGTGTAAATAAAACTGTGTTCTCAAATCTGCGAATCTCAACCAACGGCACCCAGTTACAATTCAGTTGCACAATCCAATTCACTACAAAGAATAATTAATAATCCAATAATAATTGTCCAAAACTTAACAATTCAATATTTTTTGGGAGAGTTTAACCTTCAACATTTTTTGAAAATTTTAATTAATTAGTTAACAATTTTAAATCATAATTAAATAATTAAAAGCCATACTTAATAATAATATTAAATCCTATGTAATTAGTTAATTAAGTTTAAATTATGTTATTCTGACCTATAAAATTGTAGCATTATTAATATGAAGGATAATATATATATTCATTTGTTTAATCTAAAGTTACATAATTGGAATTCAACATAAAAAAAAAAAAAATGAAATCATAAAAATTAGTCTCTATATTTCTGTTAACTAAAAAAATTAAATTTCTGTCGAAAAGTCTTTTATAAATTTCCATTTTATTTTTCCTATCTTTTTTATCTCCATTTTAGTAATTTTTCGTCCATTATAAATTTTATTTAATGCGATTTTCTGATTTTAATTACTTCTGAAAGAAGAATCAGAATAATATTCTTAAAATTAGAGTAATTAAATTCATTTAATTCCCTTATCATATTTTTAATCTTATAATATTAATTGCTTTTAAATTCAAAAATGTTCAATGTCATTTTGGATGGAGAATTAATTAATTGTCAGAATTTATATCTTTTCTTACAAGGAATTAAATTTATATCTCATATAAATATCTAATAAAATCTAAAGATGCATATTAGTAAGACAGAATATTTCCGATAATTTTAAACAAAGCAGCAAAACCTATTTTTAAAAAGCAATTGATATGCTAAGGAAAGGAAATTGAAAATCAATTTTTATAAAGATGATAAACCAATAAAATGTGTTCAGCGTCGTTATTTATGTATATATCGGCAAATTATATTAAAAAAATATATAATAAATCTTCGAAAAATTGATTAACTCTTTCTTGTCGTATGGAATACTGTAAAGAAATGTTGTATGATGATGTTATTTTTTATTGAATGATGAAAAAAGTTCAAAAAGTTTTATTCGATCAATAACTCTGGCAATGATTTCTTTTGTTGTTAAATCATTTAAAAGGTTTTTAATGCATTTAATTTTGTTCACAGTTTTATAGCTTTTTCTTTTCAATATAGTTGAAAAAATAAAATATTTTGTATTCATCTCTTTTGCATTCTAGCATAACTTTTTCGATATATATATGTAGAATTATTGCCCATATGAATACATTCCACAGAGAATTTGAAAAGAGTAGTATTAGTATTCATTTCGCACGTCTGCAAAAAGGCTTTGAAGAAACATTTAATAAAGCCGACTCTTTCAATTTGTGTACCTTATGTTCTGCGAAATTGAAATTTTTTTTTTTTTAAAAACTCGAGAAATTTTTGTACGAGTTTGTTCTTGTATGTACAGTAAATAAAATATATTCTGATGAAAATTTTATGATATGAAATATTATTCATCAATGAATTTTGAATTATATTCATCTTATTTTTGAGAATAACTAGTTTTGACATAAGCCTCCACATTTGGCATGAATCGTATATCTTTATCAGTTTCTTCTAATTCTTCATTTTTCGAATTAGATTTTAACTTCAAAAAAGATTTGTATACATATATAAAATTCAAAATTATGTAAATTGTTTTCATGTAAACTAAGAGGTTTTTGTTTGGAATTTATTCTTGAATGCAGATTAGAATATATTTTGATATAAAATTTATAACATACATCAATTTCATAAATGTATATAGTGTTGCGTTTGTCCGACTCATGGATCAGTGGCAACGTGCGTTGCTGGGGAGAATTCAAGTGGAGATTCAATCCGCTGGCGGCTTTATTGTAGACAATTTTAAAAATAAAAGACTCGATGGCATATATGATTTAAAAAGTTGAAATTTAATGCAGCTATAATGTTGAATTCCCATTATTTTTATAAAATTATTTTCGAAAAATCCATTACATATTATTATATTTCTATGAATGAATTTTTTTTTATTTATAAAACAATATATAATTCATGTTTTAGAATTGCGTTTATTTGATTAACAATAAATTGTATTTATTTCAATTTAATTGCAGTATTAATCCTTAACTGTCACTTTTAAATTTAATCTTAACTTGTTAACTTACTCAGAGTTTAACAAAGCATTAATTGTTCATCTCTTCAATTTCCTCCATAAAGCTTTACACGCTTGCACGGGGAACAAGATTACATCTTATTTATAATCCCTGGATTATAAGCTTTACAAGTACATTTGTGGTGTCTGTGGCGTTACGAAATGATGTCTAATGATAAAGCTGCAAGTGTGGCGATGCAAAAGGTGTCAAAATTGCCTGCAGCGCTCTTGGATCTTAATGGTTTATATCTAAAGCCCCATGGTAATTAAGCTCCTCCTGCCTTGTATACTTCGGATAGAGATTTCATTAGTCGATGTAATTTCAATGCAAGGACTCGCAGTTAATTCGCGAAGCAGTTGGGCAAGACTTTGAATGGATTTATGTCCTGCCAAAGTTAATAAGGGCTGTGATAGATAAAGAGCGTAAAATGAAAATGTCGAAAATAATCTGTTGCTCGTAAATTCAGGGAAATTACAAGTAATTACTATGCAAAACTTTAATTCGTTGCCTCCCCCCAAAAAAAATATTTTATAAATATATGTGAATCAAATTACTTTGAACAAATGATTTGTTCAAGACATTATTTATCTTAAAAATAATTGAAATACTGACTAAGATTTTTTCAATGATGAAGGGGTTTTTTTAGCTATTACGTAAGGAAGACGCGAAACTTGTTAACTCCTCGTGCTTTTCAAGGAATCACCTTTTAGTAAATGTTTTCCTTGATGCCACAAAAAATTAGTATAAATAACCAAATACCAGCATTTAGAAAGTTTATAGTTTTCTCATTTTTACTGTAGTGGCCACCTGATGGCCAATTGAATAGCGTTCTGGACATTGGTACCACAGGCTTCAGATTCGAATCCTGGCGGTGGCATAGATGTTTGTTAGTTATTCGGAATCCGTTAGCCTACGTTAAATTGTAGATCCTTGTCTAATTAGCCTAAAGTGTGCCAAAAATTACCCTAAAGCGACACACCAAGCCAGGCCCTTGAACTGTATCAGCTTCTGCGCACTCCTTTTGATTGCAGTTTGCTATCTTGTAAAATTCTTGTTTTGTTTGTTTTCATATGATGCAATTGCCTTTTTCTTACGTATTAGTCATCAATACAGATGTGGAGGTTTTAGGTGTACAGGTGCTGCATAACTGGTACGTCATTCTCAATCGTTTCAAACATAACTGAAGGGCTCCTAATTTACAACTAATGGTTCCTAAGGATTACTACTATTACTACTGCTATACCCCACCACATCATTGCATCTAGAGCTGAGTTGCCCCTATACAATTTGGGTATGATGCGGGTGGAATTGAATGAACACACAAGGGAGGGAGGGAAAAAATTTTGCAAAATTCTATTTTGGCGGTACAGAGAGGCTGAACAATGAAGAAAGGTTTTACAAAACAGTAGAAAACATGAAAAGATTAAATTAAAATAAAAGGAAGCATACAATGCGAGAGAATATCTAAAAAACATAGAAAATACTTAAGGTAATTATTGGAAAATTTTAAAAACAATGCAATACAATAAACAAAATGGAGAATATATAAATAAGAGAGAGGAAGGAATGTTCTGCAAAAGCAATTAAAATGTATAGAAAGAATAATTAGAAGAGGAGTAACAGAAAAGTAAGAATTGGGCAGTAGAAGCAGATGCTGCAAAATTATGATCAAAGGAAATATAAAAGCAGGCAGATATTACATCTGGAAAAGAGATCATAAGCTTGTTTGATAAATTGGTTGTTTCGTAAAAATATTAGGGAATGTGCAAATTGAAAATCGGCATGCTTTCGGAATAAAATAGCAAATTTCCATCAATTTTCCTCTTCCCTGAATTCCTTACAAACATTTTCATCCCCAGCATTTCTGGACTAAATCATTGAACACTTAAATTAAAGGAATATAAAAAATTCAATGTTAGTCAAACTATGGGTCTGATAAAATATATCTATAAATGAAAAAAAAACGAATTTTTATAGCTCGTTGGAGACTATTTGAAGAAGATTTTGTCCGAATATTTGTCACTCATTAAGATAACTAGAAAAACATCTATACAACTAATACAATGGCTGAAAGCTATTTTTGAAATCTCTTAATGCTTAATATTTTTTTTTTTTATTTCCAATGTCTAGGCAAAAGTTGCATAAATCAACAGCACTAAGAGTAATAGAACTACCAAGAACTAAGAACAAAAGAAGATCAGAGTCATTCCCTAATGAACGATCTTGTTTCCCATTATGTCGATTCCTCTGCAGGTCCACGAAGAGCTCTACATCGGAGCAGATGGTCCCTGTCCATGACTTCTCCAGAGTCACAAGTTAGATCGATTGGATCGATTTAATTGCCTATGCAATACAGATTTCGCATACTTAATATTAAATTCTGTATTATCAAATTTTGACAGTAATTATTTATTTCAAACCTATAAATTGAATTGTGCTTAAATCTTCTTTCGCGGTATAAATGTTTTAATTGCAAGAATTTTTGAAAATATATTAACCGTTCGTTTACTATTAATGTAAGAATTAATTTAAACAGATCTTACTTAAGGAGTATATACTTTTTAAATCATTTTCAGATTGACTGCATTAATAAGATGAATATAATACATCTAATCTATTTAAAATCTTTTACTTTCACAATACAAGCATTTATGATTCTTAAAATATCTTAATCAAATGCATCAGGTCAAATAAAAAAAAACATTAATAAAGATTCAAATTGGAATATATATTACACATTAAAAATTATATAATCAGTTATATTTATTAAAATATTATACAAAAATACATTTCAAATAATTCAAGGAAAATATTAATGCACGTAAAAATGTTTCCTCTTACATTTTGCTTGACAGGATATCTACATGTTGCATAATAAGTGTATGTGGTTCAAGGACATAAAAATTAGATACTATTTATATCCCAGTTTTATTTTAGTTCTGAAAAAGGAAAAGTTTCTATAGGATTTGAAAAATTTATACAGAAAGGGAAGTTTATTAGATTGTAATATTCTTTAAATTACCTATCTCATAATAGATTTTTAACCTTTTTTTTCTTAAATTTAATAAAGATATGAATTCCTTTTTTTACGTTATTTGTCAGCTGTCAGTAAATTTGATGCTATCAAACAAGTATTTGAAAGTAATAAAAAATTATACTAAATATTTCATCATGAACAACTTGTCTTTTTAATTAGCTAGGGAGTTATTAACTTTCTTCATTAAATATAAATTATACAGTATATAGTAAAAGCAAGAAAAATGTAGTATTAAAACATTAATGCAAGTTAAAAAAAACAAATGCACTCAGTCTAAAACTGAAGTAGATAGTAAAGTAATAAATAAATAATAAACGAATAAAACACACTAATAAAATAATTTTTACAATGTATTTATCCATAATTCTCCGTCACATTAAGACAGGAAGCTCCAAAACTTAGTTTCAAAAGACGAATAAGCAAAATAATTAGAATTGTGACTTCTTCAGGAATAAATGTGAATGTACTAAAAATATTTTACATAAAGATAATGATGAAATAGATTTTTATTGCCAAGTAATATTCATAAAATTTCTGGCGCTTGATGCCACAGATTTGGGATTCAAGTTTCAGCGGTGTCATGGATGTTTGTAGTAGTTCGAAATCCTCTTTAACCCGTAAGTCTTAGTTTATTATGACTGTAAAGCGTTTTGAATAGGGCTGGCAGAACTACCCCATAAAAGAAAGAATCTCCTGTCTCGAAATCTGCCAGTGGGTAGACGCCCTTGGCCCACCATGGTGCTGTAGCGCCAATGAAGAAGAAAAATTTTAAAATTAGAAAATGTTAAAACTAAGCACAAAAATAAATGAATAAGAAGTTAGAAATGAAAGATAAGTAACAACAGTTTCTGAGGTAAACAGTAAGGTCTTCCTCTTCATTTTATGTTTACGTGATATGAATTAATTCGCATGAATTTCTTGCTGATTCTATTCAAAATTTAAATTTTTTTCTATTAAATGCTGGGATTGATAATTATTTCATTTAAAACGTGAAAAATACCCAAAAAACAAAACTGTAAATCTTTGGCAAAAAACAACATCTGAACAGAGCCATTCATTTTAAGGTCTTGATTTTTTGCTTTTTGGCCCAATTCGGTCTGGTCTAATTACGTAGAAGTTTCCCTTCGTCATTTGTAGCTTTTAACACACTGCGGAATACTAATGCTCGCTATAAATCTCACAGCAGCAATACAAAGGGTGAAGCGAAATAAAGTAGAAAGCATTGTTCTCCAAGTAATCTGGATTTCATTTATCTACAAATTCTACTTTGTTATCGCTGGATTTTTTTATTCTGTTCAAGTTTTCTAAAAAATGTTGTTAACAAGTCGATGAAACGTGCTGGTAGCTATTTTGGAAGATTTCCAAAATAAAGGGCTTTTACAAGAGGCCTTAAAATATTTGTTTCGCTTGAATATAATACAGTGCTTTTATATAAAATTGCATCTAAAATTTCTTGTAGAAAAGCTTTTAAAATATCCAATTGCTTAACCTACCAGAATATTTGGAATGGGACGATAGTATATTTTTTTTTCAATTCCTTCTATTAGCTCACACTCTCATATATATATCTTGTTCAAATTTTCAATCGTTAATAAAATACTTTTTTATTCATCCACTCAAGTTCATATACTTGAACTCGTAGTGGATGACACTTGATGTTAATACAGTTTTTCAAATATTAATTCAGTAATTAAATGTAATTCATTAATTTTTTTTTTTAGATTTAAGTTGCATATATCTACCAATAGACACGCCAGATAAACTTAAAAAAAAAAGAATGACAATTATTTATAAAGGACTTTCTGCAATAGAGTGAAAAAAAAAAAAGGAGGAATTGACTTAAAAAACAAATTTTTTATATTACTTGTTTCTATTCGAATTTCAGCACATTCATATGCATATACATACACATGTACATGCTTACATATGCATACACATACACGTGTAGTAACGTAAATAGTAACAGTAAGTAGTATTAAGTATGTGCAAGTAATAATGGTGTATAACATTTAACAGTTTTAAGTAGCAGTTAACATTGATTAATGTGTGTTAGCATACGCAAGTAGTGTTTTTATATGTGAAACCACGAAAAAACTTTGCTCCGTTAATTAATTTGAAACATTAAATGTAGTACTTCTTTAAGAATTAAATAGAGCTTTTCTTTAACTAATTATCATTATTATTATATGTTTTGAGATATGGGCCCCATAAATGAACTGAGTAACTATCCTTCTTCATAACGGGGAGAATAGACATTACGGTTCATAAAACTCTTAACAAAAAATTAATAGCATATATTCTTTTATAATAGTTTAACGCCACGCGCTTTTTACTAATTTAGCTTATTCTTTTCCATTTAAGAAAATCATTTACTTTAAGAGAGTGCTCTGAAACATAGTTTAATTGCTTTTTTGAAAAGACTTTTCAGATTAATATCGTTGATAAGATACTAATGAATTTTTAAGGTGAATTTACTTTCGGTGTAAAAACTTTCTTTTTTTTTTAAAGTGTTTTTTTTTTCTCTGGATGTTTTTCAGAAAATGACGTGACGTAAATGCTTTTAAAAATTTCTGGTGATTTTCTTTTATGTGTGTCGTTTGATCTCATGGTTTATAAAATGTCCTTAAAAATAATGGACCCTTATAAAGTGGTTTTGGAAACAAAAAGAGGTCTTTTTTTATTCAAATTCTTTTTTTCTTCTTTTTTAAAGAAAGTAATTATACTTCTTGCATGCACAAGAAGAAAAAAACAACTTAATCGAAAACCTATTCTGAAGTATTGATCACTAACTAAATGTTTCATCCTATTTTTAGATTCTCCTTCTAAATAAATGATATTGAATATATTAATTAATTCATATTTCTTTCTCATGTATTACAAAATTTAGCTTTCAATTCTTCTGTTGCAAAATATTTAAAAAAAATTATGTTACAATTTTGGAATTTAAAATATTTTGCTTTAACCACAATTATATACTGAATTTGAAATTTCAATTGCAATTCGCTCCCATTGGAAATATTCTTCTTCTTATGAATCACATTAAGCTCTAAAAATATGGGTCACGAATTTATATGGATCATTTATTATGCAATTGAAGTCCAATATAAATTCGAGTTTTATCACGATAGAAACACTTACCAATTTTATACATCCTGCAATTTTCAAAATTTTATGTACACTATTAAATACGTAATATACAACTAACTGAATTTTATAAGATAACTGAATTTTTAACTTAATTTTATAAGATAGCGAAGATAACGTGCTTTGCAATATACCTTTGTACAAAGGACTCTCGGATTTATCTGATTATATCAAAAGAGAATTTGTATTCTGTCTGATGGATTTGTAACAAGTGAAAACAGATATTTTAAAGATTCCTATTTTATGTACATGGAATAGCAGAAAATAAATATTTTACGACAAGAAACGGGAAAAATCCAATATTTCATTGAGTTTATTATAACAGATTTTATTTTTCCTCTCCGATTTTATGTATAGACTTTTTTAAGTTATCCTAAATATCGCACATTAAATATCACCGATTACTCCATCTTTTGTCTTTATATTTTACAGCCAATTTTATACGAAATTATTATGCTAAGTTACGAAATTGTTATGGTAAGTTACAAGATTTATATAACTAACAGGCTATTCTTACGAAAAACGAAATAATTTATCTCATACAGTAAGAAATCCACTAATCCAATAAAATAATCGCATAATCTTAAATTTCTAATATTTCTGATGGTGCACAGTCTTTGATGTAATTTCTTCTTTTTAAATAATAATTATGAGATAAATATAAATAATTTTTATGTTTAGACAATAATCAGGGAATGTGTACTTGCAATTTTTAAACATTTTTTTAATTCAATATCATTCATTAAGTTTTATTATTAATGTTTTAAATCCCCAAAATAATACACTTGCACGAAAGGATTTTTTTACTTCATAGAAATGCTCTAATAAAATTAAAAAACAATTTTTTGATAATGGAGAAGTACAAAAATTTAGTTTTACCCCTCAACATTAAGCCTTACACAATTTTTGATAATTAATTTCTTCCTAACATATTTTGACAGTTAATTTCTTCCTAAGATAGAATGATCAATTATAAAGCTTTTCATAAAAAATATTATACTAGTGTAGCAAAGAAGATTCCTCCATTTTTATGTAATACACACACACTACAAATTCGTTGAAATGAATGATGAAAATGAATAAAATGATTTTTTTATTTGATATGTACGTTAACATTTTAGAAACCAATAATTTCAAACTATTTGATTTTTATTCACATTCATTTTGTAAAGGGAGGCTATTTTTGTGTCTCAAGGTATTTTCTGCTTTATTTAGTCTTTAATTGTCAATTGACTAACTCAGCTGTGGAACAGCACTTGGAACAAATATCTTAGCATTATAATATTCATTCAACCATATAATAAAGCGGCTAGACATGTCTGTAAATAGATGGTAGTCATTTTGAACACTTTTGATATTAATTAATTTCTGATGCAGAAGGAAAAAATATGCTTTAATATATTTCTTACGAATCTAATAAAATTTTCTTTTCTTGCACAAGATGTAATCAAATATTTAGAATTTTCTGATAACAGTCAAAAAGTAATTTTTTGACAATTTTATGTTAATTTAATTTTGCGAAGGATGCATATTTGAGATATCATTCAAATTCAACCCGTATAACGTCTTCACATTCAAAATTATTTAAAAAAATTACCAACAATATTTTTAAAAAATTGAATTTTTTTTCTAAATCTTTTCAATTGAAAAAATTTATAAAGACAGAAAAAAGCAACGAAAATTCTCTGTAGATATGTGTGATCTCTTTTGAATAAATGTCCTAAATATTTCTGCAACAGAAATTTCACATTTGTAGCTGGGTTTAGTCCAAGTTTCTGGGATGAATTTAAAAAGCTTCATAGCATCTCATTTTAATAAAAACAAGTTTATACAGACATTGATTCAGTTTTTCCAAGAAATATTAAAAATTTTTTACTGTGTTGGCAAATCGATTGTATGAATTACAAATATAATAAAATTCCTATAATTACAACTTTTTGTCTTTATTTTGCCACTAACTATTTATATAGTTTTGATTAAAAATAGGAAAATAATGAATTTTACACGTTATTAATGGAAATAATTAAACTCTTCATATTTATATTTTTTTAATAGTACAAGATTTTTTTTTTTTTTTTTCATAATTAACTAACACAATTATTTAAAGAATTTTAATTCTTTAATAATTTTCAAACTTTTCATTTTTACATGAATAATAAAAGCTTAATAATAGTAGAAGTTATAATAAATATTATAATTTATAAAAATAATTTTACAAAATAAATGAATGCGTTTGTCTAAAATTTAATTATTGTATTTGTATTCTGTAACATGGTATCTATATAATTAAATCTAAGGCTATTTTTTTTTTTTTTTCCTTTTTAAAACTCGAAATGTTCATGATTTTGCTTTTAACACATATAAAAAATTTTGAATATAGTAACATCAAATCATTATTTATTTCTCATATTTTTTGCATTAATATTATTTTGTAACTGTGCTTCCTGCTACGCAATGGCAAAAGCGCCATACTTAAGCAGTCATACTTAATAATAATATTAAAACCTATATAATTAGTTAATTAAGGTTCATTAATTAAAATTGTAGCATTATTAATATGAAGAATAATATATATTTTCATTAGTATAATCTAAAGTTACATAATTGGCATTCAAAATAAAAAAATAATTAAACCATAAAAATTAGAATCTATATTTCTGTTAACGAAAAATAAATCAAATATCTGTCGGAAAGTATTTTAGAAATTTCCAATTTAGTTTTCCTGCATTTTCTATCTCCATTTTAACAATTTTTCTTTCATTATAAATTTTATTTACTGCGATTTTATGATATGAAATACTTCTGACAGAAGAATCAGAATAATATTCATAAAAACTGGAGTAATTAAATTCATTTAATTCCCTTATCATATTTTTAATCTTATGATATTAATTACTTTTAAATTCAAAAAATATGATAAGCCGTTTTTGTGATGTTTCGTTAAAAAGTTCAAAAAGTTTTATTCGATCAATAAAAACTGACTCTCGTAAAGATTTCTTTTGTTGCAAAATCATTTAAAAAGGTTTTTATGCATTTAATTTTATAGCTTTTTCTTTTCAATATATTTGAAAAAAATATTTAGCATTCATCTTTAGCATTTTATGTAGTTATAATTAAAAACAACTTTTTTTCAATAATGTATATGCAGAATTATGTAGAATTCTTACCCATATGGATACATTTTTCGTTATTTTTGCCTTGCATTTCAATAAAGCTTTATCAACCTCATTTAATTGCAACTGATTTTCATTTTAATATTATGTGTTAGTTTTTAACTTTTTTAAAATTAGATATGCATCAAAATTTCTCTTTTTATAATTGTAGCATTCCGTTCCCAGGAGATAGGAATGTGTATTCTTTAACAAGTACGTAATAACTACTTATGACTCAAATTTGACAGCAGATAAGCAGTGTTGTTGATAGTTAAATTACATGCAATTAGTGTTTTGTACTAATGAGAACAAACTGTTACTCAAATCAATAAGATATTCAGTAGCATGGATAATGAGACCTCATGAACTTAGTGATTGTCTGTGCGACCTTCACGCAACTCTGCGTATAAATTGGCTTACAAATTCTCACCCGGAAAGACAATATATTTCGCGAATCTACCGCGCGTACCTAAGTATCGGATTTTCGGCTTAGAAGTGGAAGCCTTCCACGAATATTTAATTATATATCTTCAAATATTGCCTGTCTCTAATTGTTTGTGTATGATGATTGTGGGCGTGTAAATAAAACTGTGAGTTCTCAAACTTGTGTCTCAAGTCTCAATCCAACGACACCCAGTTACAATCCAGCTGCCCAACCTACACACTTCTGTTTTAAATACAGTTACTTTAATTTTCTAATTAAACATCAATTTATTATTATACAAATATGAACTTATTTCAAATCTTTTTTGATGTATTTAAAAAAATTTATATTATGATTATCAAAAACTTCAACTTCCAACTTGTGTCTAAAGTCTCAACCCAAACCCACCCAGTTACAATCCAGACGCACAACTTGCACAATACAATTTTAAATATAGTTACTTTAATTTTCTAATTAAACATCAATTTATTATGATAGAAATATGAACCAAATCTTTTTAAAAGTATTTAAAAATACTTATATACTGATTATTAAAAGCTTCTGAAAAAAAAAACTAAAAAATTCTCTAAATGATAACAATTTATTTTTAAAATAATCTGCTAACTTCGTCTCCTACCGTCAGAATAATCTGAATAATGCCTTTGAGTTTTCGAATAAAAGCTGTTTTTATTTCTTTTGTGAATTCTTCCTTTTCATAATCAAGAAGAAGAATGTTCTTTTGTACCTCGAAGTCTTTTTGTTCCTGAACATTCCAAGATCTCAAGTTTCGTTCTCTGAAGATTTTCAGTCGTGAATATTTATTCTACGCTTGAAACTTGAAATTTCCACAGAGAGTTTGAAAAGAGTAGTATTAGTATTCATTTCGCACGTCTGCAAAAGGGTTTTGAAATATGAAGACTCGTTTAGTAAAGCCTATTCTTTTCTTTTGATACAAGACACGGTTTCAATTTGTGCACTTTATGTTCTGCAAAATTGATTTTTTTTTTTTTTTTTTTTACAAAACTCAAGAAATTTTTCGTAGGAGTTTATTCTTGTATGTACAGTAAATAAAATATATTTTGATGTAAATTTTATAACATGAAATATTATTCATCAATGAATTTCGAATTATTTTCATCTTATTTTTGAGAATAACTACTTTTGATATAAGTCTCCTTATTAATCATGAATCGTATGTCTTTATCAGTTTCTTCTAATTCTTCTTCTTTTGAATTAGATTTTAACTTCAAAAAGAGTTGTATATTGTATATAAAAATTAAAAATATGTAAATTTTTTTCATGAAAACGAAGAGGTTTTTGTTTGGAATTTATTCTTGAATGCAGATTAGAATATATTTTGATATAAAATTTATAACATACATCAATTTCATAAATGTATATAGTGTTGCGTTTGTCCGACTCATGTATCAGTGGCAACGTGCGTTGCTGGGGAGAATTCAAGTGGAGATTCAAAAAACGCTGGCGGCTTTACTGCAGACAATGTTAAAAAAATAAAAAACTCGATGGCATATATGATTTAAAAAGTTGAAATTTAATGCAGCTATAATGTTGAATTCCCATTATTTTTAAAAAATTATCTTCGCAAAAATCCATTACATATTATTATATTTCTATGAATGAATTTTTTTTTTTTATTTATAAAACAATATATAATTCATGTCTCAGAACTGCGTTTATTTGATTGACAATAAATTGTATTTATTTCAATTTAATTGCAGTATTAATCCGTAACTGTCACTTTTAAATTTAATCTTAACTTGTTAACTTACTCAGAGTTTAACAAAGCATTAATTCTTCATCTGTTCAAATTCCTCCATAATGCTTTACACACTTGCACGGGGAACAAGATTACATCTTATTTGTAATCCAGGATTATAAGTTTTACAAGTACATTTGCGGTGTCTGTGGCGTTACGAAATGATGTCTAATGATAAAGCTGCAAGTGTGGCGATGCAAAAGGTGTCCAAATTGCCTGCAGCGCTCTTGGGTCTTAATGGTTTACACCTAAAGCCCCATGGTAATTAAGCTCCTCCTGCCTTGTAATACTTCGGACAGAAGATTTCATTAGTCGAAGTAATTTCAATGCAAGGACTCGCAGTTAATTCGCGAAGCAGTTGGGTTCTGGCGGGCTAGACTTTGAGTAGATTTATGTCCTGCCAAAGTTAATAAGGGCTGTGATAGATGAAGAGCGTATAAAATGAAATGTCGAAAATAATCTGTTGCTCATAAATTCAGGGAAATTACTAGTAATTACTATGCAAAACTTTAATTCGTTACCTCCCCCAAAAAAAAAAAAAAAAATATTTTTATAAATATATGTGAATCAAATTTTTTTGAACATATGATTTGTTTCAAGACATTATTTATCTTAAAAATAATTGAAATACTGACTAAGATTTTTTTTCAATGATGGAGGTTTTTAGCTATTATGTAAGGGAGACGCGAAACTTGTTTCCTCGTGCTTTTCAGGGTATCGCCATTTTAGTAAATGATTTCCTTGATGCCACAAAAAATTAGTATAAATAACCAAATACCAGCATTTAGAAAGTTTATAGTTTTCTCATTTTAACTGTAGTGGCCGCCTGATGGCCAATTGAATAGCGTTCTGGCGATTGGTACCACAGGCTTCAAATTCGAATTCTGGTGGTGGCATAGATGTTTATTAGTTATTCGAAAACCATTAACCTATGTTAAACTGAGTTCCTTGTCTAATTAGCCTAAAGTGTGCACAAAAATGACTCTAAAGCGTCACACTAAGACAGGCCTTTGAACTGTACCAGCTTCTGCGCACTCCTTTTGACTGCAGTTTGATATCTTGTAAAATTCTTGTTTTGTTTGTTTTCATTTGACGCAACTGCCTTTTGCTTACTTATTAGTCATCAATGCAGATGTGGAGTTTTTAGGTGTACAGGCACTGCATAACTCGTACGTCCTTATCTGTTATTATCAAACATAACTGAAGGGCTCCTAATTTGAAACTAATGGCTCCGAAGGACTACTACTACTACACCACACCACATCACTGTACCTAGAGTTGAGTTTCCTCTATACAGTTTGGGAATGATGCGGATGAAAACGAGAATATATATAAAAAAACATAGAAAATACGTAAGGCAAATTATTGGAAAAGTTTAGAAACAATGCAATACAATAAACACAAGATTGGAGAATATATAAATAAGAGAGTGGAAGGAATGTTCTGCAAAGCAATTAAAGTTATTGAAAGAATAATTAGAAGAGGAGTAACAGATAATAAATAATTGTACAGTAGAAACAGACTAACTACTACTACCACTATTACACCACATCATTTGTGCCCAGAGCTGAGAGTTACCCCTTTACAGTTTGCGAATTGTGTGGGTGAAACTGAATGGACACACGATGGAGGCTGCAAAACTTCCGCAAAATTCACTTTTGACGTTACTGTAGCTGAACAATGAGGAACAATTTTACAAAAACAGTAGATATTATCGAAAATTATAATTAAATAAAGGGCTTAATATAAAATGGCAGAATATATAAAAATATAAAAAATACATAAGAAAAATTATTGGAAAAATTCGAAAGCAGCGCGATACAATAAACACAGCATTGGATTTTTAATGTCAAGTAATATTCTTAAAATTGGAGCACAGCAAAAATAAATTAATAAGAGGTTAAAAATGAAACATAAATAACAATATTTTCTGAAGTAAACAGTAAGGTCTTTTCATTTTATGCCACGTGATATGAATTAGTTAGCATGAATACCTTACTGGTTTATTCAAAAATTTAAATTTTTTTCCATTTAACTCTGGTAATGATAATTATTACATTTAAAGCGTCAGAAGTACCTAAAACAAATCCGCAAATCTTTGGCAAAAAACAGCATCTGAACACAGCCATTCATTTTAAGGTCTTAATTATGTTTTGGAGCCAATTTGGTCTGGTGTAAGTTTCCCTTGGTCATTTGTAGCTTTTAACACACTGCAGAATACTAATGCTTGCTATAAATCTCAGCAATACAAAGGGTGAAGTGAAATAAAGTAGACGGCATTGTTTTCCAACTAATCTCGATTTCATTTATCTACAAATTCTACTTTGTTATCGTCGGATATTTTTATTCTGTTCAACTTTTCTAAAAAAATGTTGTTAACAAGTCGATGAAACGTGCTGGTAGCTATTTTGGAAGATTTCAAAATGAAGGGCATTTTGAAAGAAGCCTTAAAATATGAGTTTCGCTACAATATAATGCAGAGTTTTTATATAAAATTCCATTTAAAGTTCTTGTAACAAAGCTTTTAAAATATTAAATTGCTTAATCTATCAGAATTTTGGAATGTGATGATAGCATATTTCCTTTCAATTCCAATTTCAGCACATTCATATGCATACACATGTACATGCTTACATAAGCATACACACACACGTGTAGTATCGTAAATAGTAACAGTAAGTAGTGTTAAGTATGTGTAAGTAGTAATGGTGTATAACATTTAACACTTTTAAGTAGCAGTTTATAACAGTAAGTAATGTTTATTAACATACGTAAGTAGTGTTTTTAGATGTGAAACCACGAAAAACTTTACTCCGTTAATTAATTTGAAACATTAAATGTAGCTTTTCTTTAACTAATTATTACTATTATTATTATATGTTTTGAGATATGTGCCCCATAAATGAACAGAGTAACTATCTTTCTTCATAACGGGGAGAGTAGACATTACGGTTCATAAAACTCTTAACAAAAAAATTAATAGCATATATTCTTTTATAATAGTTTAACGCCTCGCGTTTTTACTAATATAGCTTATTTTTTTTTTCCATTTAAGAAAAACATTTACTTTAAGAGAGTGCTCTGAAACATAGTTTAATTGCTTTTTGAAAAGACTTGTCAGATTAATATCGTTGATAGGATACTAATGAATTTTAAGGTGAATTTACTTTCAGTGTAAAAAACGGTTTTTTTTTTAAGTGCTTCTTTTCTCTGGGTGTTTTTCAGAAAATGACGTGACGTAAAAGCATAAAAAAATTTCTGCTGATTTTTTTTTTTTATGTGTATCGTTTGATCTCATGCTTTATAAAATGTCCTTAAAAATAATGCACCCTTATAAAGTGGTTTTTGAAGACAAAAGAGATCTTTTTTTATTTTAATTCTTTTTCGTCTTTTTTAAAGAAAGTAATTATACTTCTTGCATGCACAAGAAGAAAAAAACAACTTAATCGAAAACCTATTCTGCAGTATTGATCACTAACTAAATGTTTCATCCTATTTTTAGATTCTCCTACTAATTAAATGATATTAAATATATTAATTAATTCATAATTCTTTTCATGTATTACAAAATTTAGCTTTCAATTCTTCTGTTGCAAGATAGTTTTAAAAAAAAGTTATGTTACGATTTTGAAATTTAAAAATAATTTGCTTTCAGCACAAATTATGTACTGCAAATATACAAATATACAAATACAAATATTCCCCTTTCTTATGAATCACATTAAACTCTTAAAATTTAAATCATTACTTTGTATGGGCCATTTATTATGTAATGAAAGTCCAATATAAATTCGAATTTTATCATAATAGAAACATTTGCTAATTTTTATGGTTCATTCAATTTTCAAAATTTTATGCAGGCCATTAAATACGTAATATACAACTAATATAATGATTTTTTAAGATAACGAATAATCCACCATTCTTACAAAATTTAGTTTTCAAATTTTCTGTTGCAAAATATTTTTTAAAAAATTCTGTTAAAATTTTGGAATTTAAATTAATTTGCTTTGACCACAAATTATATATTGAATTTGAAATTTCAATTACAATTCGCTGACATTTAAATGCTCTTCTTATGAATCGCTTTAAGTTCTTAAAAAATTTGGGTTATTGGTTTGTATGGGCCATATTATGTAATGATAATAAAAGTCCAATATAAATTCGAATTTTATCATGATAGAAACACTTACCAATTTTTATCCTAATTAAATTTACGAAATTTTATGTAGATTATTAAATACGTAATATACAACTAACATAACGAATTTTTATAAGATAACGTGCTTTACAATAACCTTGTACAATGGACTCTAGGATTTATCGGATTATATCAAAAATAGAATTTGTATTTTGTCAGACGGATTTTGCAACAAGTGAAAATAGAGATCTCAAAGATTCCTATTTTCTGTACATGGAATAGCAGAAAATAAAGATTTTACGATAAAAAATGGAAAAATCCAATATTTCATTATTATAACAGATTTTATTTATCCTCTCCGATTTTATGTATAGACTTTTTTTAAGTTATCCTAAATATACAACATTAAATATCACTGAATACTCTATTTTTTTATCTTTATATTTACATCCAATATTATACGAAATTATAATATTAAGTTACGAAATTTTATGACACTTTACAGGCTATTCTAATGGAGAACGAAATAATTTCTCTCATACGATAAGAAATCCACTAATCCAATCAGAAAATCCAATAAAAAATCGCATAATCTTAAATTTCTAATATTTCTGATGATGCACGGTCTTTGACGTAATTTCTTCTACTTAAATAATAATAATGAGGCTATTATAAATAAGTCATGTATTCAGATAATAATCTAGAATTTGAAGAATTTTTAAATACTTCTTTAATTTTAATATTATTCATTAAGTTTTTATTATTAATATTTTAAATCCCCAAAACAATACACTTGCACGAGATGATTTTTTACTTTATAGAAGTGCGCTAATAAAATTTTAAAAATTTTTTTGATAATGAAGAACAAAACACAACAAAAATTTAGTTTTCCCCTCAACATTAAGCCTTACACAATTTTTGATAATTAATTTCTTCTAACATATTTTGACAGTTAATTTCTTACTAAAGGTAGAATGATCAATTATAAAGCTTTTCATAGAAATACTATACTAGTGTAGCAAGAAGATTCCTCCATTTTTATGTAATACACACATACAAATTCGTTGAAATGAATGATGAAAATGAATGAAATGATTTTTATTTGATACGTACGTTAACATTTTAGAAACCAATACTATTTGATTTTTATTCACATTCATTTTGTAAGGAGGCTATTTTTTGTGTCTCAAGGTATTTTCTGCTTTATTTAGTCTTTAATTGTCAATTGACTAACTCAGCTGTGGAACAGCACTTGGAACAAATATCTTTGCATTATAATATGCATTCAACCATATAATGAAGCGGCTAGACATGTCTGTAAATAGATGGTAGTCATTTTGAACACTTTTGATATTAATTAATTTCTGACGCAGAAGGAAAAAATATGGTTTTATATATTTCTCACGAATCTAATAAAATTTTCTTTTCTTGCACAAGATGTAATCAAATCTTATTTAGAATTTTCTGATAACAGTCAAAAAAATAATTTTTGACAATTTTTATGTTAATTTAATTTTGCGAAGGTTGTATATTTGAGATATCATTCAAATTAGCCCGCATAACGTTTTCACATTCAAAATTATTTAAAAATTACCAACAATATTTTTAAAATTGAATTTTTCTAAATCTTTTTCGATTGAAAAATTTATAAAGGCAGAAATAAGCAACTAAAAATTTCTGAGAAATGTGATCTCTTTTGAATAAATGTCCTAAATATTTCTGCAACAGAAATTTCACATTTGTAGCTGGAATTATTCCAAGTTTCTGGGATGAATTTAAAAAGCTTCACGGCAACTCATTTTAATAAAAAAAGTTTATACAGACATTGATTAAGTTTTCCAAATATTACAAATTTTTGCTGTGTTGGCAAAGTCGATTGTATGAATTACAAATATAATAAAATTCCTATAATTACAACTTTATTGTCTTTATTTTGCCACTAACTATTTATACAGTTTTGATTAAAAATAGGAAAATAATGAATTTACACGTTATTAATGGAAATAATTAAACTCTTCATATTTATATTTTTATAGTACAAAGATTTTCATTTTTTTTTTTTCATAATTAACTAACACAATTATTTAAAGAATTTTAATTCTTTAATAATTTTCAAACTTTTCATTTTTACATGAATAATAAAAGCTTAATAATAGTAGAAGTTATAATAAAAAAATATTATAATTTATAAAAATAATTTTAAAAAATAAATGAATGCGTTTGTCTAAAATTTAATTATTGTATTTTATTCTGTAACATGGTATCTATATAATTAAATCTAAGGCTATTTTGTTTTTTTTTCCTTTTTAAATCTCTCGAAATGTTCATGATTTTGCTTTTAACACATATGAAAAATTTTGAATATAGTAACATCAAATCATTATTTATTTCTCATATTTTTTTGCATTAATATTATTTTGTAACTGTGCTTCCTGCTACGCAATGGCAAAAGCGCCATACTTAAGCAGTCATACTTAATAATAATATTAAATCCTATATAATTAGTTAATTAAGGTTCATTAATTAAAATTGTAGCATTATTAATATGAAGAATAATATATATTTTCATTAGTATAATCTAAAAGTTACATAATTGGCATTCAAAATAAAAAAATAATTAAACCATAAAAATTAGAATCTATATTTCTGTTAACTAAAAATAAATCAAATATCTGTCGGAAAGTATTTTAGAAATTTCCAATTTAGTTTTCCTGCATTTTCTATCTCCATTTTAACAATTTTCTTTCATTATAAATTTTATTTACTGCGATTTTATGATATGAAATACTTCTGACAGAAGAATCAGAATAATATTCATAAAAACTGGAGAAATTAAATTCATTTAATTCCCTTATCATATTTTTAATCTTATGATATTAATTACTTTTAAATTCAAAAAATATGATAAGCCGTTTTGGATGGAGAATTAATAAAGTGTCAGAATTTATAGCTTTTCTTATAAAGAATTAAAATTATATCTCATACAAATATCTAATAAAATCTAAAGATGCATAGTAGTACGGCAGAATATTTCCAATAATTTTAAAAGTTGCCACAAAACCTATTCTTTAAAAAAGAAATTGATATGGTAAGGAAAAAGAAAATCGAAAATTGATTTTTATAAAGATGATAAACCAATAAAATGTGTTCAGCGTCGTTATTTATGTAGATATCGACAAATTATAGTTTAAAAAATAAAATATATCTTCGAAAAATCGATTAACTCATTCTTGTCCAATGAAATACTGTAAAGAAATGTTTTATAGTGATGTTATTTTTTATTGAATGATGCAAAAAATTCAAAAAGTTTTATTCGATCAATAAAAACTAACTCTCGTAACGATTTCTTTTGTTGCAAAATAATTTAAAAAGGTTTTTAATGCATTTAATTTTATAGCTTTTTCTTTTCAATATATTTGAAAAAAAATATTTAGCATTCATCTCTAACATTTTATGTTGTTATAATTAAAAACAACTTTTTTCAATAATGTATATGCAGAATTATGTAGAATTCTTACCCATATGGATACATTTTTCGTTATTTTGCCTTGCATTTCAATAAAGCTTTATCAATCTCATTTAATTGCAACTGATTTTCATTTTATTATTATGTGTTAGTTTTTTACCTTTTTTACAATTAGATATGCATAAAAATTTCTCTTTTATAATTGTAGCATTCCGTTCCCAGGAGATAGGAATGTGTATTCTTTTTAAGTACGTAATAACAACTTATGACTCCAATTTGACAGCAGATAAGCAGTGTTGTTGATAGTTAAATTACATGCAATTAGTGTTTTGTACTAATGAGAACAAACTGTTACTCAAATCAATAAGATATTCAGCAGCATGGATAATGAGACCTCATGAACTTAGTGATTGTCTGTGCGACCTTCACGCAACTCTGCGTATAAATTGGCTTACAAACTCTCACCCGGAAAGACAATATATTTCGCGAATCTACCGCGCGTACCGGATTTTCGGCTTAGAAGTGGAATCCTTCCACGAATATTTAATTATATATCTTCAAATATTGCCTGTCTCTAATTGTTTGTGTATGATGATTGTGGGCGTGTAAATAAAACTGTGAGTTCTCAAACTTGTGTCTCAAGTCTCAACCCAACGACACCCAGTTACAATCCAGCTGCCCAACCTACACACTTCTGTTTTTAAATACAGTTACTTTAATTTTCTAATTAAACATCAATTTATTATTATACAAATATGAACTTATTTCCAAATCTTTTTGATGTATTTAAAAAAATTTATATTATGATTATCAAAAACTTCAACTTCCAACTTGTGTCTAAAGTCTCAACCCAAACCCACCAGTTACAATCCAGACGCACAACTTGCACAATACAATTTTAAATATAGTTATTTTAATTTTCTAATTAAACATCAATTTATTATGATAGAAATATGAACCAAATCTTTTAAAAGTATTTAAAAATATTTATTACTGATTATTAAAAGCTTCTGAAAAAAAAAAAAAAAAAAAAATTCTCTAAATGATAACAATTTATTTTTAAAATAATCTGCTAACTTCGTCTCCTACCGTCAGAATAATCTGAATAACGTCATGCCTTTGAGTTTTCGAATAAAAGCTGTTTTTATTTCTTTTGTGAATTCTTCCTTTTCATAATCAAGAAGAAGAATGTTCTTTTGTACCTCGAAGTCTTTTTGTTCCTGAACATTCAAGATCTCAAGTTTCGTTCTCTGAAGATTTTCAGTCGTGAATATTTATTCTACGCTTGAAATTTGAAATTTCACAGTTTGAAAAGAGTAGTATTAGTATTCATTTCGCACGTCTGCAAAAGGGTTTTGAAATATGAAGACTCGTTTAGTAAAGCCTACTCTTTTCTTTTGATACGAGACACAGTTTCAATTTGTGCACTTTATGTTCTGCAAAATTGAATTTTTTTTTTTTTTTTACAAAACTCAAGAAATTTTTCGTAGGAGTTTATTCTTGTATGTACAGTAAATAAAATATATTTTGATGTAAATTTTATAACATGAAATATTATTCATCAATGAATTTTGAATTATTTTCATCTTATTTTTGAGAATAACTACTTTTGATATGTCTCCTTATTAATCATGAATCGTATGTCTTTATCAGTTTCTTCTAATTCTTCTTCTTTTGAATTAGATTTTAATTTCAAAAAAGAGTTGTATATTGTATATAAAAATGAAAAATATGTAAAATTTTTTCATGAAAACGAAGAGGTTTTTGTTTGGAATTTATTCTTGAATGCAGATTAGAATATATTTTGATATAAGATTTATAACATACATCAATTTCATAAATGTATATAGTGTTGCGTTTGTCCGACTCATGGATCAGTGGCAACGTGCGTTGCTGGGGAGAATTCAAGTGGAGATTCAATTCGCTGGCGGCTTTATTGTAGACAATGTTAAAAAAATAAAAGACTCGATGGAATATATATGATTTAAAAGTTGAAATTTAATGCAGCTATAATGTTGAATTCCCATTATTTTTATAAAATTATCTTCGAAAAATCCATTACATATTATTATATTTCTATGAATGAATTTTTTTTTTATTTATAAAACAATATATAATTCATGTCTTAGAAGTGCGTTTATTTGATTGACAATAAATTGTATTTATTTCAATTTAATTGCAGTATTAATCCGTAACTGTCACTTTTAAATTTAATCTTAACTTGTTAACTTACTCAGAGTTTAACAAAGCATTAATTCTTCATCTGTTCAAATTCCTCCATAATGCTTTACACGCTTGCACGGGGAACAAGATTACATCTTATTTATAATCCTGGATTATAAGCTTTACAAGTACATTTGTGGTGTCTGTGGCGTTACGAAATGATGTCTAATGATAAAGCTGCAAGTGTGGCGATGCAAAAGGTGTCCAAATTGCCTGCAGCCCTCTTGGGTCTTAATGGTTTATACCTAAAGCCCCATGGTAATTAAGCTCCTCCTGCCTTGTATACATCGGATAGGAGATTTCATTAGTCGATGTAATTTCAATGCAAGGACTCGCAGTTAATTCGCGAATCAGTTGGGCTAGACTTTGAGTAGATTTATGTCCTGCCAAGGTTAATAAGGGCTGTTATAGATGAAGAGCGTAAAATGAAATGTCGAAAATAATCTGTTGCTCGTAAATTCAATGAAATTACTAGTAATTAAGAAGCAAAACTTTAATTCGTTGCCTCTCCCCAAAATATTTTTATAAATATATGTGAATCAATTTACTTTTGAACATATGATTTGTTCGAGACATTATTTATCTTAAAAATAATTGAAATATTGACTAAGGTTTTTTTTCAGTGGTGGAGGATTTTTTTAGCTATTATGTAAGAAAAACGCTAAAATATTTGACCATTTGCACTTTCAAGGCGATCACCTTTTCAGTAAATGTTCCTTGCTGCCTAAAGATTTGTATGAATAACCTATGACTAACATTTAGAAAGTTTATAGTTTTTCCCTTTAACCATACATTCTTATACGTACTTCTGCAGAAGATTGTATGGTTAAACTGCAGCACCTTCTTTGTCAGAAGTTTGATCTCTTGTAAAATTCATTTTTTACCTGTTTTCATTTGATGCGCCTACCTTTTACTTACTTATTAGCCACCAATGCAAATGTGGAGGTTTTAGGAGCATTATTGGCCCTATAGATACTGCGTAATTGGTATGTCCGTTTCTATTTCTGTTCAAACATAACTGAAGGGTTCCTAATTTACAACTAATGGATACTAATTTAGCATGTTCATCCCCAGCATTTCTGGACTAAAACATTGAACACTTAGATTATATCGTATTCAGTATGGGGTTAAATATTATATCCATAAATGAAAAAAAGACACATTTTTTAGCTTGCTGGAGAATTTTGAAGGAGATTTTGTTCAAATATGTGTCATTCATGGGAGATAACTATAAAAACTTTTATACAACCTGTCCGATGGCTGAAAGCTATTTTTGAAATCTCTTAATGCTTAATATTATTTTTATTTCCAATATTTCCAAGGCGAAAGGTTACATAAAACAATAGCATTAAGAACAATACAACTATTAAGAACTAAGAACAAAAAGAAGAACAGAATCATTGCCTAATGAACGATCTTGTTTCCCAATATCTCGATTTCTCTGTAGGTCCACGAAGTGCCCTACATCGGAGCAGATGGTCCCTGTTCATTACTTCTCCAAAGTCACAAGGTAGGCAAATAGGATCGATTGAATTGCCTATGCAATGCAGATTTGGCATACTTAATATTAAATTCTGTATTATAAAATTTTGACGGTAATTATTTAGTTCCAAAATATAAATTAAATTGTACTTAAATTCTCTTTCGCGGCATCAGTGTTTTAATTGCAAGAGTTTTTGAAAATATATTTTTCGTTTATATATTATAATGTAAGAATTAATTTGAAGAGATATTATTTAATGAGTATAGACTTTTTAAATCATTTCCACTTAAAACAGAATATTAATAAGTTAAATATATTACATTAATGTATTTAAAATCTTTTACTCACACTACTCACATATTTAGGATTCTTAAAATATCTTAATCAAATGAATCGAGTCAAATAAAAAAAGGACTCAAATTGGATTATATATTACTGTAAAAATGAAATAATCAGCTATATTTCTTAAAATATTATAAAAAATACATTTCAAATATTTCTAGAAAAATAGTAATGCGTGTAAAAATTATTGAAGTTTTAAAATTAAACTTACATTTTGCTTTATGCAAGGATATCTACAAATTACATAAAAAGTGAATGTAGTAGAAGGATATAAAAATTAGATTTTATTTATATTCCAGTTTTATTTTAATTCTGGAAAATAATATATAGTGTTGGTAAAAATTTACGGAGTAAACGGAATTTTATTAGATTGTGATGTTTTTTAAATTGCCTAACTTATAACAAGAGACTTTTTACATTTTTAGATTTAACATTTTTCTCAAAATGAATAAATAAAGATATGAACACCTTTCAAAGTTATTTGATAGTACTTTCTGTCTGTAGGTAAATTTGATGCCATCAAACAGGCATTTGAAAGTAATGGAAATTAAACTAAATATTTCATACTGAATGAAAAGCTGAACTCTAATTTCCTAGAAGTTATTAGATTTCTTCATTAAATATAAATTCAGAAAGTATATAGTAGAAGCATGAAAAAGATGGTACTAAAACATTACTGCAAGTTAAAAAACAAATGTATTTAGTCCAAACATTAAGTAAGATTTCAATTGGAAGCACGTAAATAGAGTTATTTTGCCATGAATTTGTATTTGATTCTCCATCAAATCAAGGCATGAAGCTCCAAAATAGTTTCAAAAGACGAATAAGCAAAATAATTAATTGAGAATTAGAATGTACTAACAGCATTTTACTTACAAAATGGTGAAATAGACTTTTCTCAAATAATATTCTTAAAAAGTGAAGTTTGATTCAAGCTAGGAAGGTGCCATGGATGTTTATTTTCGGAATCCACTTTAAAAGTAAATTTGTTATGACTGCAGAGCGTTGGGCGTAAGGCTGGCAACCCTACCCCAAAAAAGAAAGCATCTCCTATCTCGAAATCTGCCAATAGGCAAATGGCCTTGGCCCACCATGGGGCTGTTGCGCCAATGAAGAAGAAGAATATTCTTAAAAATTGGAAAATATCAAAGCAAAATAAATTTATAAGAGGTTAAAAAAAAAAGATAAGTAACAATAATTTCTGAGGTAAACATTAAGATCCTCCTCTTCATTTTATGCTTACGTGATATGAATTAATTCGCATGAATCCCTTACTGGGTCTATTCAAAAATTTAAATTTTTTTCTATTCAATGCTGAGATTGATAATTATCACATTTAAAGCGTCAAAAGTACCAAAACAAATCCGTAAATCTTTGTAAAAAAAAAAAACAGCAACTTAACAGAGCCATTCATTTTAAGGTCTTAATTTTGCTTTTGGGCCAATTCGGTCTGGTGTAATTGCGTAGAAGTTTCCCTTGGTCATTTGTTGCTTTTAACACTCTGCAGAATACTAATGCTTGCTATAAATCTCCAGTAGCAATACAAAGGGTGAAGCGAAATAAAGCAAAAGGCATTGTTCTCCAAGTAATCTCGATTTCATTTATCTACAAATTCCACTTTGTTATCGTTGGATGTTTTTTAAGTTTTCCCAAAAAATGTTGCTAACAAGTCGATGAAACGTGCTGGTGGCTATTTTGGAAGATTTCCAAAATTAGGGTCATTTTGCAAGAGGCCTTAAAATATTTGTTTCGCTCAAATATAATGCAATATTTTATATAAAAATTGTATCTAAAAATTGTTGGGAGAAAGGTTTTAAAATATCAAATTGTTTAATTTATCTGAATATTTGGAATGTGACGATAGTATATTTTTTTTTTTTCAATTCCTTCTATTAACTCACACTCTCCCTATATATATCTTGTTCAAATTTTCAATCGTTAATAAAATAATTTTTTTATTCATGCACTCAAGTTCAAATACATTTTTTTTTAACTTGTAGTGGTGGCACTGGATATTAATACAGTTTTTTCAAATATTAATTTAGTAATTAAATTTTAATTCCTTAATTTTAGTTTTTTTTATATTTCAGTTGCATATATCTACCATATATGACCAGCCAGATAAACTTAAAAAAATGAATGAAAATTATTTATAATGGTTCTTTCTGCAATAGAGTGAAAGAAAGTAGGAATTGACTTAAAAAACTTTTTTATATTACTTGTTTCAAGTCCAATTTCAGCACATTCATATGCATACACATGCATATACATAAACACATGCATATACATTTACATGCTTACATAAGCATGCACACACACACGTGTAATAACATAAATAGTAACAGTAAGTAGTGTTAAGTAGTAATACTGGTGTATAACATTTAACAGTTTCAAGTAGCAATTAACAGTAATTAATGTGTGTTAACATACGCAAGTAGTGTTTTTACATGTGAAACCACAAAAAACTTTACTCCGTTAATTAATTTGAAACATTAAATGTAGTACTTCTTTAAGCATTAAATGTAGCTTTTCTTTAACATTTTATAATTATAATAATATTATTAGTTATTATTATTATTGTTTTGATTATATGTTTTGTCCCATAAATGAACAGAGAAACTATCCTTCTTCATAATGGTGAGAATAGACATTACGGTTCATAAAATTCTTAACAAAAAATTAGAAGCATATATTATTTTATAATAGTTTAACGTCTCGCGTTTTTTACCAATAAACCTTATTTTTTTCCCTTTAAGAAAATCATTTACTTTAAGAGAGTGCTCTGAAACATAGTTTAATTGCTTTTTTGAAAAGACTTTTCAGATTAATATCGTTGATAAGATACTAATGAATTTTTAAGGTGAATTTACTTCCAGTGTAAAAAAATTTAAAAGAAAAAAAAAGTGTTTTTTTCTCTGGGTGTTTTTCAGAAAATGACGTGACGTAAAAGCATTAAAAAATTTCTGGTGATATTTTTTTTTTTTATGTGTGTCGTTTGATCTCATGGTTTATAAAATGTCCTTAAAAATAATGGACCCTTATAAAGTGGTTTTGGAGACAAAAGATACTTTTTTTTTTTATTCTAATACTTTTTTGTCTTTTAAAAAAGAAAGTAATTATACTTCTTGCATGCACAAGAAGAAAAAAAACCACTTAATCGAAAACCTATTCTGCAGTAATGATGACTAACTAAGTGTTTCATCCTATTTTTAGATACTCCTTCTAAATAAATGATATTGAATATATTAATTAACCCATCCTTCTTTTTCATGTATTACAAAATTTAGCTTTCGATTCTTCTGTTGCAAAATATTTTTTAAAAAGATTTATGTTACGATTGTGAATTTAAAAAAAATTGCTTTGACCAAAAATTATGTACTGGATTTGAAATTTCAATTACGATTCACTGACATTGAAAATACTCTTTTTCTTGTGAGTCACTTTAAGCTATTAAAATGTGGGTAATTTATTTATATGAGTCATTTATTATGTAATGGATAGATGTAATGGATAGTAATGTATTGCTTTTTATGATAACGTGCTTTACAATAACCTATGTACAATGGACTCTCCAATTCATCGGATTATATCGAAATCGAATTTGTTTTCTGTCTGACGGATTTGTAACAAGCGACAATAAAGATCTCAAAGATTCATATTGTCTGTTTATGAAATAGCAGAAAATGAAGAATTCTGAATTTGTGTTCAGAATTTTGATTTTGTCTTTTAGAATACAAATTCTGAATGACAGAATACAAATTTCCATCTGATTATATCAATAGGGAATTTGTATTCTGTCTGACGTATTTGTAACAAGTGAAAATAGAGATCTCGAAGATTTTTCTATTTTCTGTTCATGGAGTAGCAGATAAGAAACGGGCAAAATCCATTATTTCATTGTGTTTATTATAGCAGACTTTATTTTTAAGTTTTCCTAAATATCTGATCCATCTGATTACATCAAAAGAAAAAAATTTTATTCTGTCTGATGGATTTGTATCAAGTAAAAAGAGATCTCGAAGATTCCTATATTTTGTTCCTGAAATAGCAGAAATTAAAGATTGTATGATTAGAAAAGGGAAAAATCCAATATTTCATTGAGTTTATTTTTACAGACTTTTTTTAAGTTATCGTAAATATCACATATTCAATATCATTGAATACTCTATCTTTGTCAATATATTTTACACTCAATCTTATATACTAAATAACGAAATTATTATAACAATAACAAAGAACGAAATAATTTTTCTCTCATTCATGAGAAATCAAGCTAACAGAATAAAGAAATATAATTTTAAATTTCTAATATTTCTGAAGGCACACAGTCTTTGATTTAATTTCGTCTACGCAAATAATAATTTTGGTATTAATATAAATATTTTCATATTTAGACAATAAACAGGAATGTTTACTTGAAATTTTTAAATACTTTTTTTTTTTTTAATTCAATAAGATTTCATTAAGTTTTATTATTAATTTTCAAATACTCAAAATAATACATCACATGATGCTGTTTTATTTTATAAAAATGCTCTAATAAAATTAAAACCAATTTTTTGACAGATGGAGAAATACAAAATTTCATTTTTTGATAGTTAATTTCTTCCCAACATATTTTGACAGTTAATTTTTTCTCAAGGTAGAATGATTTAAGCTTTTCATAGAAATAATATACTAGTGTAGTAATGAAAAATTCACAATTATGTAATACACAAACAAAAATTCTTTCTGTTCTCGACTATTTTTAAAACAAAGGATATTTTATTTTATTCGTTAACAATTTAAAACCAATATTATTTCTTTTTTATTCACATTCGTTTTTAAAGGAGGTTGTTTTTGTGTTGTGTCTTAAGGTAAGGCGTTAGGATAGCCCTTTACAGATCTTGGGAAAATATTTTGCGTTATTAATATTTTTAAATGTAAATATTCTTTTATAAATTACAATTTTATAACCAATTTCAGTTTTTAAAAATATGTAGTTTTGTTATTATATTTTTTAAACCTTTAAAAATGCCAATGTGAAATGCCATTTTTATGGAGAATATTAGAAGACCATTCTTATTGTCCAGTAATCAACAATATTGTTTTTAACGAGAATTTGACGGATTATCTGAAAAGAAAAACATATTTTATTGGAATTCGCATAAATATCCTAAATGTTATTATAGAATAGATGAAAAAGAAAATAAAGAAAGAAAAGAAAAACAAGCAACGCAGAATGTGTTCATATCATTAGAAAAATTTATAGCCGATAGGTTTAGGAATATTCTAACAAATAATATTAAAAATAAGAAATGAATATATCTTTCTAGATAATTTAATATACATAAAGGGCATTGTGCAAGTTATATTACAGACAGTAATATCTGCTCACCCTGATTGGAAAATAAATTAATGCAATTGGTTGAGTCCTACACAATGAAAAAAAAAAAAGATAATAATAATAATATTGTATCCATTTAAAGATCCATATAGTATCAATAAAAAGATAATAATAATATTGTATCCATTTATTTTAAACTATCTAGTATATTAACCAAATAGTTTAAAATAAATGAATATTATATTATAGCAGCTGGTCCATATGTGTTTCACTTCAGAATCTCTATAGGTTTGAGTCCAGTTACCTTTCATTGATGCATACATTTTTGTAAATGACTAGTTCTCTCTATATGTCTGTTCGGATGAAGCACGAGAATAATCTCACACAATACTCATTCACACACCCATAATCTACTATCACATTTTATTATTTTATTTTTACTTTATCCTACGACCGCCTATAGCTACAATGGCGAGCCTCCCAATAGTGTGCAATAATGTCATGAAGCCCATCGATTAATTCAGTGCAGTTCTGCAATGATCGCCTTCCATATTTGTGATCCGACATGATGGACAGATCCTAAACAAAGCCAAACCAATGCGGTGGAGGTGTGCCTGAATATAGTCATAGTTGGCAGTTAGGCGGAAGCGGGCGATAGCCTCAGCGCTTTCCAGGTGCATAGGAATGCGGCACCCTGTTTCAAGGCATTTCTACCTTTTGTTGAAGTTCTTGAGGCTTTTGCTGATGAAGTTTCCGTTGCAGCGGTTTCATTTCTCCAGCTGCAGTTTTCCATTGCAAGTGGTTTTGAGTGCCAATGAAAACTCCAGCTGGATGGATCGGCCAGCGCTTTGCCATGACATCAGCTCTGCCAGGGACTCCCACATTACTAGAAACAGATTTCAAACTGCAGACCCCAGCTGCTGGTGTGAATTTCTACTAGTTTTTGTGCGCCACTGGACTATGAGCGGACAGTCTGTTGGGCTGCTGCTGCTCAGTGCTGAAATGGTCACCCGGGAAAGATCAAAAGACAGTATTTGTTTAGCAGCCTCCTGGACCGCACATCACAGTAGCTGGTGTTTTTTTCCACGGCCAGAAAGTTCTGAAAGAGGTTGCAGGTACCGGTTCCTTTCACCTCAGGCAGGTAAGAGTCATCGACAAAAATATGAAGTCATTCGTTTTGTGGACATAAGGTAAGGATGGTCTCTAGAGCACAAGATTTAATTTCAAGGGTAGGAGTCAGCTTTGTTCGAATTCAAATTTATAAGATCCTTCCGTTTGCTGGGCATGGCCGAAACAACCGACGTAAAATTTTGTAAGGGTTCATAAGAATTGATACAGATATTGTATTTATTCTACAGAAATTTCACATGCGTCAAATATTAGATTTATTGTACAATATCTAATGCTTCTATAGTTGACTCACATACATACTTGATATTTCTCCAAGAGGTACAAAATAATTTCCTCTAAACACTCCTCTACCCACTGAACTCCGCTTATATATATATATATATATATATATATTTATTTATATACTGACGGAAAACAAAATCCCAAAGTCAGGAAAAAATTATTGTATAGTAATGAAATTCGAAAAATGCATTTGTCTAGTTAACATGTTTAATTGATTAAATTTTAAAGATCACAGACTAATTTAAGATCAAGAATATGCATTTCAAATGTAAAATGCTGTTACATTAATAGCCGGTGTAACCTCCGGAATTTTGAAGGCAATTCTGCAAACATGCATGCATTGTGTCATACAGGTGCCGAATGTCATTTTGTAGTATGGAGTTCCATGCTTGTTGTACTTGCTTTGTCAGTGCTGGTTGGGGATGATGCTGGAGTTGTCTTCCAATGATCTCTCATACATGCTCAATTGGAGACAGATGTGGTGATCTCGTAAGCCAAGGTAACATTTTGACACTCTGTAGAGCACGTAGCGTCATAACAGCGTTATAAGGGCGAGCGTTATCCTGTTGGAAAACTCCCCTTTGAAAGCTGTTCTTGAATGGCAGCACTACAGGTTGAATTACCAGACCGACGTACAAATTTTCAGTCAGTGTGTTTGGGATAACCACGAGTGCTCCTACTGTCATAGGAAATTTCTCCCCAGAACAGGATTCAAGTTATAGGTCCTGTGTGTTTAGGTCGCAGACAGTCTAGTTGCAGACGTTCCTCTCGCCCCCTTCTAACCAACACATGGCCATCACTGGCACCAAGCCAGAACCTGCTTTCATCCGAAAACACAGCAGATCTCAACTCCTCCGTCAACTCTTCCGTCCTCCAATGAGCTCTGTCTTGACACCACTGGTATAGCGAACGGCAATGGCTTGGAGTCAGTGGAATGCACACTACAGGGTGCCTGGCTCGGAGCTGTCTTTGAAGTAACTGATTTATAACAGTTCGTTGTGTCACTATGATAACAACTGCAGCTACGATGCGCCACAGTTGTACGCCGAATACGGCAGTCTTCCCTCTCAGTTGTGTCACGTAGCCGCCCTGAAACCGATCTTCTTGATTCAGTACCATTCCTTGACCACTCCTCTCAACAATCAAGCACAGTGGACACATTCCGGCCAAGTCTTTCTGCAATATCGCGGAAAGAAAATGCATCTTCTCGTAACCCTATTATACGCCTCCGTTCAAAGTCGATGTTCAGTTGATAATGGCTTCTTCGTCTTCTTAGAGGCATTTTTGGCTAACATCAACTCAACATGTCAAATTTCAAAGCTGAATAACGCTCACGAAATTTACAACAGCACGCATTTAAAGCAAACCTGATTTGCATGTTCCGAGTGGCGCTACTAGACACTTATGCGTAAAGAGCAAAAATTGAACCAATGTCATCTTTTAGATGTATAAACACGCTTACCAAATTCCGATTACATAACACAAGTCTTTCTTGGTATTGGGATTTTTTTCTGTCAGTGTATATACACGTATACAGTACTAATACACATATAGCCATATATGAATTATCTGTATGGTTATTTACTTTAAAAACAAATTATTTTATTGAATTCAGGGTGGAGGAATTCCAGGTCTACAGCAATTGATTTATTTTTAAGAAAAAAATTTGACAAATTGGTATATTTTATCCCGATACAAACACAACAGTGCTTATCTTCATACCACTTTAATTATACGGAATGTGGTGCAATAATATCATATTCATTCAACCATATAATGAAGCGGCTAGACATGTCTAAATAGATGGTAGTCATTTTGAACACTTTTGAGTTTAATTAATTTCGGATGCAGATGTAAAAGTACGCTCTAATATATTTCTCACGAATCTAATAAAACTTTCTTTTCTTGCACAAGATGTAATCAAATTTTATTTAGAATTTTTTTAATATTTAAAAATAATTTTTTGACTGTTTTATGTGCATTTTATTTAATTTATAATTTAAGTTTGCAAAAGATATGTATTTGAGATATCATTGAAAATTCATAAGTATAACATGTTCTTTACATTCAAAATTACTAATTAAAATTACTATCAAAATTACTTAAAAAATTAATACTAATATTTTTAAACAATTGAAATTAAATTTTTTTCTTGATTTTTCAATCATTGAAAAGATTTATAACAGCAGAAAAAAAGCAACTAAAATTCTTTGCAGAGATGTGTGATATCTTTTGAATAAATATCCTAAAAGTTTCTGGAACAGAAATTTAACATTTGTAGTTGGAATTATTCCAAGTTTCAGAGATGAATTTAAAAAGCTTCACGGCATCTCATTTTAATAAAAACAAGTTTATACAGACATTGAGTCAGCTTTTTCCAAGAAATATTAAAAATTTTGCTGTGTTGGCAAGTCGAATGTATGAATTACAAATATAATAAAATTCCTATAATTACAACTTTTTTTGTCTTTATTTTGTCACTAACTATTTATACAGTTTTGATTAAAAATAGAAAAATATTGAATTTTAAACGTTATTAATGAAATACCGAAAGAATATTATTATTATTTTTCCATAATTAACTAATACAATTATTTAGAAAAATTTTAATTCTTAAATAATTTTCAAACTTTTCATTTTGACATGAATTATAAAAGCTCAATAATAATAGAAGTTATAATAAATATTATAATTTATAAAAATAATTTTAAAAAATAAATTAGTGCGTTTGTCAAAAATTTATTTATTGTATTTTATTCTGTAACATGGCATATATATATAATTAAATCTAAGCCTAATTATCTTTTTCCTTTTAAAGTTCGAAATGTTCATGATTTTTCTTTTAACACAGATGAAAAAAAAAATTTGAATATAATAACATTAAAACATTATTTATTTCTTATATCTTTTGCATTAATATTATTTTGTAACTGTCTTCCTGCTATGCGTTGGCAAGAGCGCCCTTGTGGTGTTCAGGAGAAAGGGACACTAGGCTTCGAGACTCTCACCCGAGAGGAAGTACGGCGTATTGCTTGCCCTCCTGCTGAGAAACGTTTAGTTTATAGTATACTAACCTGATAGGAAACGTATTTAACGCAACTCTGCATATAAGTTGCCTTACAGACTCTCACCCGGAAAGGCAAGATATTTCACGCATCCTGCGCGTACCTAAGTATCGGGTTTTCCCTTAGAAGTGGAATCCTTCCACTAATCTATAATTATATATTTTAAATATGTTAGATATTGTATGTTTTAATTGTACGCAATCCACTACACTACAAATAATAATTAATAATCTAATAATAATTGTCCAAACTTAATTACTTATTTATTTCTTATATCTTTTGTATTAATATTATTTTGTAACTGTGGTTCCTGCTATGCGTTGGCAAGAGCGCCCTTGTGGTGTTCAGGAGAGAAGGTCACTAGGCCTCGAGACTCTCACCCGAGAGGAAGTACGGCGCATTGCTTGCCCTCCTGCTGAGAAACGTTTAGTTTATAGTATACTAACCCGATTGGAAACGTATTTAACGCAACTCTGCATATAAGCTGCCTTACAGACTCTCACCCGGAAAGGCAAGATATTTCACGCATCCTGCGCGTACCTAAGTATCGGGTTTTCGCCTTAGAAGTGGAATCCTTCCATGAATCTATAATTGTATTTTTAAATATGCTAAACATTGTATGTTTTTAATTGTACTCGTATGCTGTTTGTTCGTGTGTAAATAAAACTGTGAGTTCTCAACCCTTTGCCTGAAATCTCAATCAACGGCAACCAGTTACAATCCACAATACTACAAATAATAATTAATAATCCAATAATAATTGTCCAAACCTTAACAATTCAATATTTTTTGGCCGAGTTGAAGATTAAACAATTTTTTTGACAATTTAAATTAATTAGTTAACAATTTTAAATCATACTTAATTAATTAAAAGCCATACTTAATAATAATATTAAATCATATATAATTAGTTTAGTAAGTTTAAATTATGTTATTCTGAGCTATAAAATTGTAACATTATTAATATGAAGAATAATACATATTTTCATTTGTGTAATCTAAAGTTATATAATTGGAATTCAATATAAAAAAAAAAGAATTAAACCATAAAAAATAAGCCTCTATATTTCTGTTAACTAAAAAAAGTCCAAATTTCTGTCGGAAAGTCTTTAGAAAATTCAATTTATTTTCCTTCATTTTCTATCTCCATTTTAGTAATTTTCTTTCATTATAAATTTTATTGACTGCGATTTTATGATTTTAATTACTTCTGAAAGAAAAATCAAAAACATTCATAAAATTGGCCTAATTAAATTCATTTAATTCACTTATCATATTTTTAATCTTATAATATTAACTACTTTTGAATTCAAAAATTTTCTATGTCATTTTTATGAAGAATTAATAAAGTGTCAGAATTTATACCTTTTCTTATAAAGGATTAAAACTATAGCTCATATAAATACCTAATAAAATCTAAAGAAGCATATTAGTACGGCAGAATATTTCTAATAATTTTAAACAAGGCAGCAAAATCTATTATTTAAAAAGTAATTGATATGCTAAGGAAAAAAAAATCGAAAATCGATTTTTATAAAGATGATAAACCAATAAAATGTGTTCAGCGTCGTTATTTATGTAGATATCGACAAATTATAGTTTAAAAAATAAAATAAATCTTCGAAAAATCGATTAACTCTTTCTTGTCCAATGAAATACTCTAAAGAAATGTTTTATGGTGATGTTATTTTTATTGAATGATGAAAAAAAGTTCAAAAAGTTTTATTCAATCAATAAAAACAAACTATCACAACGATTTCTTTTGTTGTTAAATCATTTAAAAAGGTTTTTTAATGCATTTAATTTTTTTCACAGTTTTATAGCTTTTTCTTTTCAATATATTTGAAGAAAATAAAATATTTATCTCTAATTTTCTCTAACATTTTATGTAGTTATAAATAAAAACAACTTTTTTTCAATATTAGAATTATGTAGAATTATTGCCCATATGGATACATTTTTCGTTATTTTGCCTTGCATTTCAATAAAACTTTATCAACCTAATTGAATTGCAACTGATTTTCATTTTAATATTATGTGTTAGTTTTAATTTTTTTACAATTACGTATGCATCAAAATTTCTCTTTTTATGATTGTAGCATTCCGTTCCCAGGAGATACTAATGTATATTCTTTAACAAGTACATAATATCAACTTATGACTCAAATTTGACAGCAGATAAGCAGTGTTGTGGATAGTTATATTACATGCAATTAGTGTTTTGTACTAATGAGAACAACCTGTCACTCAAATCAGATAGCAGATATTCAGTAGCATGGATAATGAGACCTCATGAACTTAGTGATTGTCTGTGCGACCTTCACGCAACTCTGCGTATAAATTGTCTTACAAATTCTCACCCGGAAAGACAATATATTTCGCGAATCTACCGTGCGTACCTAAGTATCGGATTTTCGGCTTAGAAGTGGAATCCTTCCACGAATATTTAATTATATATCTTCAAATATTGCCTGTCTCTAATAGTTTGTGTATGGTGATTGTGGGCGTGCAAATAAAACTGTCAGTTCTCAAACTTGTGTCTCAAGTCTCAACCCAACGACACCCAGTTACAATCCAGCTGCCCAACCTGCACATTTCAATTTTAAATACAGTTACTTTAATTTTCTAATTAAACATCAATTTATTATTATAGAAATATGAACCAAATCTTTTTAAAAGTATTTAAAAATATTATGATTTATATATTGATTATTAAAAGCTTCTGAAACTTGCACAATAAAAAAATAGTTATTTTAATTTTCTAATTAAAACTAAAAAATGCCCTAAATGACAACAATTTATTTTTAAAATAATCTGCTAACTTCGTCTCCTATCGTCAGAATAATCTGAATAATGTCACTGCCTTTGAGTTTTCGAATAAAAGCTGTTTTTATTCTTTTTGTGAATTCTTCACTTTCATAATCAAGAAAAAGAATGTTCTTTTGTACTCGAAGGCTTTTTGTTCCTGAACATTCAAGATCTCAAGTTTCGTTCTCTGAAGATTTTTCAGTCCTGAATATTTATTCTACGCTTGAAATTTGAAGTCCTCATGAACTTAGTGATTGTCTGTGCGACCTTTACGTAACTCTGGTTATAAGTTGGCTTATAAGACTCTCACCCTTTTAGAGGCACGGTTTATATTTCGCGCATCCCTGTGCTTACCTAAATATCGGGTTTTCTTAGAAGTGGAATCCTTCCACGAATATTTAATTATATATCTTCAAATACTTTGTCTATGAAATTGTTTGTGTATGATGATTGTGGGCGTTCAATAAAACTATTGAGTTCTCGAACTTGTGTAATGGAAAGTCTGAACCCACCCACACCCTGTTACAATCCATTTTATAAATAACAGTACAATTTTAAAAATAGTTATTTTAATTTTTAATTAAACATAATTTATTATTATAGAAATATAAACTTATATCCTTTTTAAGGGTATTTAAAAAATAATTTATTATGCTTATTAAAAGTATTTTCAAGGGGAAAAAATGTACTAAATGATAAACAATTTATTTTTAAAATAATTTGCTAATTTTTCATCTCCTATCTTCAGAATAATCTGAATAATGTCAGTGCCTTTGAGTTTTCGAATAAAAGTTGTTTTTATTTCTTTTGTGGATTCTTCTCTTTCACAATCAAGAAAGAAAAATTCTCTTTTGTTCTAGGAGAAAGTCTTTTCGTTCCCGAACATTCCAAGATCTCAAGTTTCATTCTCTGAAGATTTTTCAGTCCTGAATATTTATTTTACGCTTGAAGCTTGAAATTTTCACTGAGAATTTTGAAAAGGTAGTATTAATATTCATTTCAAGCCGTCTACAAAAGGGTTTTGAAACATGAAGACTCGCTTTAATAAAACCGACCCTTTTCTTTTGATACGACACACGGTTTCAATTTGTGCATTATGTTCGGTTTGCAAATTGATTTTTTTTTTACAAAATTCAAAAAAAATTTTCCAGGAGTTTATTCTTATATGCTCAAATAAATAAATTATATTCGGATGTAAATTTTATAATATGAAATATTTTCATAAATGAATTTTGAATTACCGTTTTGATTAAAGATAGAAAAAAATATTTAATTTTAAATGGAAACAATTGAAGTCATCAGGCTTTTTACTTTTTAATAGTAAAAGATATTTTTATAAATAATTAATACATTTATGCACCTGAATTTTATTCTTAAATAATTTTCAAACATTTTATTTTTACAGGAATTTTTAAAAATTTAAAAATAAAAAATCATAAAAAAAATTATAATTTATAAAAGTAATTAAAAATGAATTATTGGGTTTGTGAAAATTTAATTATTGTATTTTCATTCTATAACATAAAAAATGTATATAATTAAATCTAAACCTGTTCATTTTTAACTTTTTATAAGTTCTGTTTAATTTTCATGATTTTTCTTTTAACACCTATGAAATAAAATTTGAATATAATAAAGTCAAAAAATTAATTTCATTTCTTATATCTTTTTATTAATATTATCTTGTATTTGCCTTATTTTTTTTTGAGAGCCCCTGTTTTGAATTTCAGGAGAAATAGACTCTCATTATCTATAGTAACCTTAATTGCGCTCCTGTTGAGAAACGTTTAGTTTACAGTATCTCATCCCAAAGAAATGTATTTAACGCAACCCTGGGTATTGGCCTACAGACTCTCCGGAGGCAGAAACGCCATCAAGCCAGTTACCAGTATCGAGTTTTCGGCTTAGAAGTGGAATCCTTCCACGAATATATAATTATAGGTCTTTAACTGTGTTAAATATTGTCTAATTGTTTGTGTGCGGTGTTTGTACGTATGTAAATAAAGCTGTGAGTTCTGAAACTTGTGTTTTAAGTCTCAACCCAACCACACCCATTTACAATCTAGCTGCGCAACCTGAACACTACAGTTTTAAATATAGTTCTTTAATTTTCTAATTAAACATACAAACATTTAATTAAAACATCAAATTAATCTTTAAAAATATGAATTTATTTGTAAATTTTTCAAATTTTATATAAAAAAAAATTATTTTATATCATTATTAAAAGTTTCTGAAAAAAATGAGCTAAATGATAACAATTTATTTTTAAAATAATCTGCTAACTTCATCTCCTATCTTCAGAATAATCTGAATAATGTCACTGCCTTTGAGTTTTCGAATAAAAGTTGTTTTTATTTCTTTTGTGGATTCTTCTCTTTCACAATCAAGAAAGAAAAATTCTCTTTTGTACTACGAAGCCTTTTGTTTCTCAAGTTTCATTCTCTGAAGATTTTTCAGTCGTGAATATTTATTCTACGCATGAAGCTTGAAATTTTCACAGAGAATTTTGAAAAGAGTAGTATTAGTATTCATTTCGCACGTCTGCAAAAGGTTTTGAAATATGAAGACTCGTTTAATAAAGCCTGCTCTTTTCTTTTGACACGACACACTGTTTCAATTTGTGTATCTTATGTTCTGCAAATTGAAATGGTTTTTTTACAAAATTCAAGAAATTTTCGTATGAGTTTATTCTTGTATGCTGAAGTAAATAAAATATATTTTAATGTAAATTTTATATTATGAAACATTTTATAATATGAAATATTATTTATAAATGCATTTTTGAATTACTTTAATTTTATTTTATTTTTAAGACTAATTTATTTTGTTGCAAATATTCTTATTGATAAGGAATTGTTTTACAGTTTTACCTAATTCATTTTCTTTTATTTAAATGGTAATAAAAGTACAAATTTTAATAAAACGTAAATTTAAAAATAAAAATCAACATTTCAAAATTAAGATAAATATAAATAATAATAATAAAATTTGTCATATAAAAATTAAAAAGTATGTTAATCTAAATAAACAAAAAAAAATTTGAGAAAAATCAGTTTCTTCTAATTCTTTTTATTAGATTTTAACTGAAAAAAATTGTAGTATTTGTATAAAAATCTAAAATATGTAAAAGTAGAATTTATTCTTGAATATAGATTAGAATATATTTTGATATGAACTTTATAACATAAATGAATTTTCATAAATGTATTTAGAGTTGCATTCATGTTGTTTTTAGAATAACTAGTTTTGTTGTAAATCTACGTATTAATCAGGAAACGTTTTACAGTTTCACTTAATTATTTTTTCATTTTTATTTAAAAGGTAAAAAGTGCAAAGTAAAAAAAAAACAGCATTTCAAAATTAAGATAAATATGAATAATAATAATAAAATATGTCATACAAAAAATTACAAAGAATGTAAATCTAAATAGAAATAAAAATTCAAAAATGAAATTTATCTCAAGAAAATTTTATTCTTGATATAATTGTAAGAACTTTATTTCTAAAATTTTTTAATATTGATAGTTTATTAAAATAAAAATAAAAATAAAGATCAATAATTAATTTTAAACTACATTCTTTTTTTCTCTATTATTTTTCTGAACGTCTTTATTGATCATAGATAGATTGATATAAGAACTTCCTCTGAATTATGGACGTTAAGCTATAAGTCCAGGTCTAATTAGCCTTAGATATATACAAAATGACCGTAGAGCGACAAAATTAAACCTGAATTATGGTAATGCTTGAAATATCAAAAATAGTCCCTACATTAATTTATGGCTGAATTTTAAAAATCCTGAATATTCATTATTTTTAAATACCTCATCTTTTATTTATTTATTGAATTCCTAGAATTAAAAAAAATTCAAGTTAAGTTAATTTTAAGTAGCTTATATATTTGTCCATGTGTTGTTCTAATATTCAGATAAAAGATATTTTAAAATAAGCTATTTTGTTTTTAGTACATAGTGAAAAAATTGTTGATGATTTCAAGATACAATGTACAAAAAAATGTATTTATTTTTATCAAGAATGTTTATAAATAATTCTGATTTATTAAATTGATTTGTTGATTATTGATAGATAAAAATAAATTTGTTGATTTGTTTGAATATTAATATTGAATATTAACAAATGAATTTGATTGATTTGTTGATTAGTGTTGAATATTAATAAAAATGAATTTTTAATTCATTATGCAGCGTTTATGTAATTGTTAATATTTATAAATTAAATAGTATTCATCAAGATTTTTAAATATTTTAAATTCCATAAGCTGTATTTATCGAAGAAACATTGTCTGAGCAATAAACAAAACTACAAATATTTAGCAGCCCTTATAAAGCAAAAATTAATAAATAATATACAATAACATATATCCACCATGGTAACTAAGTAAAATTGATGTAATACACTGATGGTTGCTTTCTTTTCTTTCGCTGACATTATAAAAAAGCATTGAGCAGTACAGAAATGATTTCTAAGAATTTTATTTATTTTTAATTTTATTAATAACTGAATAAAATTTTTAATTTTTTAATCTGAATAAAAATAAAAATATGTACATTAACTTTTTTTTAAAAAATAAATCAATTCATCAATAACATTAGTTTTATATATTTCTATATAAATATTTCAAAAATAACTTAAATGTTCTCATCATGTAATATCGCATATTATTTCATGTTGGTACCAAATGCTATCTATTTATTGGATAGGCAAACTAAATAACGAAGAATGTTCATGCAACACTTATTAAACAAAATTTTAAAGCAGTTTTTATTAATTTTAAGTATACCTTACATATTTTTCCATGTGTAGTTATAATATTTATAAATATTTTAAAATAAGCTATTTTGTTTTTATTACATTGTGAAAAATTATTGGTGGCCTCAAAATATAATGTTCAGCCAAATTAATTAGCCATTTAATTATTAAGGTGGGTGCTTAAAAACAAATGTAAATAAAACACTTCACACTAAAATATAGTTGTGCAAGAAGTATATATCTTTAGTATGTATAATTTTGCAGAAAATGCATTAGAAAGATACTGTTGTCGGCTTGCATTTAAAATGCTATTGAATAATTTAACTTCATTAATTAATTAAACAGCTAATTAATAAAATAACAAACAAATTTCGTTATCTGGAAAAAAAAATTCGTTGAGAAGATCAATGATGATGATGGTGGAGTTTCACTAGATTCAGTCAGACCTATTATGAAAGAAACGTTGCTTTAACAGGGGTTATTTTTTCAGTACAACTGCAATTTCTTCAAAAAATAGCATGGTGGTCAAGTGGCTAGCGCTCAGGCCTTTGGTATCACATGTTTCATGTTTGAATTCTGGCGGTAGCATGGATGTTTGTTAGTGATTTTGGAATCCGCTTTAAAATGTAGGTCCCGGTCTGTCTAGCCGAGTGCACAACATGACCATACAGCGACAAACAAAACTAATCGAAAATAGCATCTGTTTTCACTTCCTTATACCACCTCTTTGAGCTTAATAAAAAATGTTCCAAACTATGAGTTTATCCTGTTTGACATAAATATTGAATCTAGTCATTGATTATCGAATTCGAATCAAATTTTTATATTTGGAAATCAATGGCGAACCACTAGGCTACTCCAACTATTACAACTGGTGAATAACATTTAAATTGCAATTATTTTATCTTTAGATTTTACTGTGAATACCGAATACCGAATTTTATCTTTATATATTACTGCTTTTATAATTGATTCAACATTAAATTTTGCATAAAAAATAATGCAAAAACATTCTTTATTTTACTCATCAGTGGAATGTGGGGGCATATTCAAATTATTAATTAGAAATCATTAGACATGAGTATTCTTTTTTATATGAAATAATGAATTGAATTTCTCTTAAATAACAGTGTTTCGTAATAATAAGCGTAATTTGAGAATAAGAATAAGCAGAATTTCCATGCAGAAATATTGAGAATTATATGAAGTAATGGAATTATCCTTGAAGGACAAGAGGTCAAAAGATAACAACATGGAGAAATTGGATTGGTACTCCAGACAAGGATAGCCAGACGAAATGGAACTATTTCCTTTATGATCATTATCGAAACAAAACTATGTCCATCAAATAATAAGAAAAATCCAAACATTGATATCGTGTTCTGTAAAAAAGGCATACAAAATATTTTCTGGGGACGCATTTTAACTAGATTATATATCGTTGTTTTGCTATAAAATTTCTTGCCTTTTGCCCATATTTTTTTTTTTGAAAAAAGAAATGTATAAATGTGTTCAGAATTTTGTATGTCATAATAAGTATGAATTTATTTCTTGTTGATCTCATTGTATTTTAAATAATACAGGTAGTTCCTGATGAATTGAGTTTTCATTAAAATTTAGTTTATTTTCATTTCAATATTATCAGCCAACAATGAAATTACATAGTCGATTTTTAATTTTTTAATCTGATGTATTATAAAAAAAATTCTTTCCAAGTTTTTAAAAAACATTTGATTATTTACTTGTTGATTCGATAAAATGTATGCAAAAAAATTGCCTACAAATAAATAACTGTGAAAAGAATCAGGATTTTATTAGTTTTTAAATTTAAATTTGGGAATTGTTTACCTGTATTCTACATTTCGGTATAATTCATTTACATCGATTTTATAAACATCCTAGACTATCCTATGCATCTAAAATGGCCTGATCAATAGTTATATATGCTGTTAGTAATATTAGCTTTGATTCTTTCGAATATGCTTTGATATCCGGATATTCCTTGATATCCGAAAACCTGAATATCATAACTTTAAAATACATTTTATGCAAATGCAATTGCAGAACGGTATAGCATGTTCTATTCAGAACTTGATTGCCTCTGAAATGGGTTCATTACTTGCAGTGTGACAGCCTGAATGCGAGGGCCTTTGATTCACAAATCATCAATTCTCTAATTTAAGTCCTGAATAGGCCGCTATTGAATCCCGATGATTGCTGACTCTCGGTAGGAGAGTCCAATTAGTCCCTTCGAATCAACCGCTCTTTCTCTCACAAAGACGAAATGACTTCGTAAATAAGAGGGCGGATCTAATAGATTCTGGTTAAGGATTCCATGTCGTCAAGAGAGTCAAAATCAGCAATTAAAGCTCATGCCTAATTAGAAGTGTTTTGCTGGTTTATAAACATGTTCTTTGAGAGGTGTTTATCTCATTTGTTTACTTAAAAGCGATTAATATAATGTTTTCTTTTGTTTTTATATATTTAATTCAACGAAAATGTAATAAATTCTATAATAAAAGTGCTATTATTATTTGTTATAAGATACCATTGCTTTACGGTTGATATATATTATGTCATAAAAGGGTTTTATAAATATGTGATTAAATATCATGCAATTATTTAGTATCTTTTTTCTGTCTGATTGTAATTCGATCCTTGATTTACTATAATAAGATGCTTTTCTTCTTCTTCTTCATTGCCCATCAGCCCCGGCCTTGGTGGACAAAGGCCGTCTGCCTACTGGCAGATAATAAGATGCTTTTGTTTTATGAAAAAATGTAAGTAATGTTAAATAATATTTTGACACACTTTGTATAAAATTATTTTTAATGTTTTGGAAAAAAACAATGATAATTGGTCTTACTTTTTGGGCACAGTAGTAAACCTGAGAAATAATGTTATTATTATTGATTTGAATCACGAATAATTTGTTTATAATATATGCTTGTGTCTAAATTATTTTTCATTCATTTAAAATAAAACATAAAATAAATTATTCGTTCTTTCTCAAATAAGATTTAAGATTCTTTATGGCACTCAACCGCTACATACTTTGAAATTTAGGAAACAGTTTGATAAGGGATTTTAAAATTTATCACGATGATATCAACATTATAAATAAGGATTATTTAATTAAATTTAAAGATATCTTCAAACAATTAAGAAATTTTAATTAGTAAATTTTTGATTATTTTAATGATGCATAATTTGTATGGGACCTGATGGCCGAATGACAAGCGCTGTGGCGCACGGTGCCACTGGTTTCGGGTTAGAGTCCCAACTGTGCCGTGAATGCTTGTAATGGTCCAGAATCCACTTTAAACCATAGGTTCCGGTCTCATATGACTGTAGAACGTATTACTGACAACCTTACCCCATAAAAAAGAAAACATCTCTCGAAAGTCTGCCAATAGACAGGCGGCCTTGGTTCCCCATGGAACTGTTGCGGCAATGAAGAAGACGAACAATTTGTATATTGGAAATTTTTAATTTTCCTTTTGGTAAACCATTTTATTACTTACTGTTCTTTTTATTCTATATATTTTAAGACAAATTGGCCTAATAGAACTATTTTAACGACCAAAAATTGAAAAATATCTATTAAAATTAAATCATTATTCTAAAACGTAGCACAAAAATTTAAGAGTAAAATAATCTTAAAATAGAAAATTTGTTTCAGCCTTATCTTAGAACTCATACACTTTAATATCTGCTTAAACTAATATTTAAACATATATTAAATATTAAACAATACAATTTTTGTGTTTATTTTTTTTTTTTTAATATATTGAACCTTGTGATTTATTTTATTTTATTTTTTTTTTTTTTGTTGTGTCTTATTGTTCTCTTTATTTTTTTTTCTCTATTTTTCTTGCAAATCGTTATCTTTTACATCGCGCGAGAAAAATATTTTACGATAGATAATGCAATTTCAAAACTTCGAAACACTCCTTCCATTAAACGCTACTTTGATCTCTAGAATGTGTTCAGTATCTCGGAAAAAGAATAACTTGCATGCAAAGTAAAGATTTTTTAATAAAAAATACGCAAAAGAAAGCAATGCAACTGAGGTGAATTTTTTCCGGGTGAGAAATTTGATATTTTTTGGAACTACAGGCTTGCTTGCTTTTATTACTTTCCATCTTTTGAAAAGATATTGAGACTTTTAAAATAATAGCTAATTTCGTTATTTCGTTTTCTTGTATCATTTTTAGTGCTCTGCTCTTTATTTATTATTTCAAAATCGTATCATTTTAGCAATATTCAGTGATCTTTAAATTTTTCTGAGCATTTTAATATCAATGCTCATTTTTTAATGCTAAAATGTTATCTAATAAAATCTTCAATATTCAATAAAAATATTTAATACTACAATATTTGAACAATCTTCTTGAATAATAATAATATTATATATTTTCTGTTTATACGAACTCTAAAAATTTACAATGAAGATTATTTAAAAATAATTTTTAAATTTATTTAAAAACATCTGAGATTAATAAAATTAAATTATGTGATTACACATTTAATTAAATTTCCTTGAATTATTTTGTACAATTTTTTTTTTATTTGGTTGCAAAAAAAAATAAATTGAATAGTTTGAAACTTTGTGAAAAATTTCCAAGTTATTTATAATATTAAAAATGTAATTGTTTTAGGCTTAAAATTCAAGAAAAAGCACTTTATTATTATTTTACTTTAATTCAATTTAAATTAATTGAAATACAATACATTGAAATTAATTGAAATACATTACATTGAAATTAATTGAAATACATTATATTGAAATCATTACAAAATAAAATAAAATAATATATTTTATAAATATTTGTTTTAATTTTAAACAAACAAAACAAAAATAACTATGAAAAAACTCCTAAGTTAAACTAAATAATCTTTTTTTTTTAATGAATAAATTTAGTCGTTCGTTTAACAATTTTTAGATATTTTTTTGTATTAAAGATTATTATATGAAAGATTATGGCCATCAAAATCTTTTGTACTAATTTTTTTGGCAACCGAAATAGCATACCGTTACTGTATTAAATCGCAATTCTTCAGACGTTTGCCAATTAATAGCAGGAAATTGAGTATCAGTTGGGAGTAGATACAAAGAAACAAGAGATATCGTATCGGACTTTTTATAATTTTTTATGATTACATTGCAAATTAGTAAAGGTGTAAAAGATCTTTTTCTTTTCATAATTTTGCAATACATCCAATAACTCTCGTTCATATGATGCTAGTTATATTAATGAGAAACATATTCGAATAATTCTTAAAACTGCTCGATTCTTTCTTCTGAAACGTTTGCCGACCTCTTGTCTAGCCCATTATTGTTTTGTAGCAGACAGGATGTGCATTGTTGGTTTGGAATCGAAGCCGTCTGACAGGAAATGCTCTTACAAAATCTCTTTGATTCGATGCCAGAACGTTCAGACACTTTTATTGTTGTCCGTGGTGACATTAAAAAGCTTTATTCGATTTATTTCTTCTGATTCTGAGTGGCAATGTGATTGTATTTTTTCTGGTCTTTTAATATATTTTTATGCATTATAACTATTGCTAGAATGTTGAATTAAATATTTAAATCTGACAAAACTAACAATGCGTCGCGGTTTTTATAAATTTGAATTTATCGAATATATAATAAAAACAATTTTTATAAATTATATAAGTATTTTAACAATTAAAATAAATCAAATCATAGTTAAAAAAATTATTAGCCAATTTTAGTCCAGTGATAAGGGAACTGCTAAAACGCAGGAGAGCTCAGATATCAATAGTGCTTTCAATCATTGCTTTCAATTATTGCTTTCAATTATTGCTTTCAATCATTTCTTTCAATTATTGCTTTCAATCATTTTTTTTTTCAATTATTCCTTTCAATTATTGCTTTCAATCATTTCTTTCAATTATTGCTTTCAATCATTTTTTTCAATTATTCCTTTCAATCTTTCAATCATTGTTTCAATCTTTCAAACATTGCTTTCAATTATTGCCTTCACTTTCAATCATTGTTTCAATCTTTCAAACATTGCTTTCAATTATTGCTTTCAATCATTTTTTTCAATTATTCCTTTCAATCTTTCAATCATTGTTTCAATCTTTCAAACATTGCTTTCAATTATTGCCTTCACTCTCTCAATCATTGTTTCAATCTTTTCAAACATTGCTTTCAATTATTGCTTTCAATCATTTCTTTCAATTGTTGCTTTCCATCATTTTTTTTCATTATTGCTTTCAATTATTGCTTTCAATCATTTCTTTCAATTATTGCTTTCAATCAATTTTTTTCATTATTACTTTCAATCTTTCAATCATTGTTTCAATCTTTCAAACATTGCTTTCAATTATTGCCTTCACTCTCTCAATCATTGTTTCAATCTTTCAAACATTGCTTTCAATTATTGCTTTCAATCATTTCTTTCAATTATTGATTCCAATCATTGTTTTTCAAAATGCTTTCAATTGTTGCTTTCAATCTTTGTTTCAGTCGTTCAATAATTGCTTGCAATCTTTCACCCATTGCTTTCAATCTTTCAATTATTGCAATGATTGCTTTCAATTATTGCAATGATTGCTTTCAATTATTGCAATGATTGCTTTCAATTATTGTTCAGTCGTTCAACAATATTTCAATTGTTGCAATGATTGCTTTCAATCATTGTTTCAATTTTTTCATCATTCAATCATTATTTCAATTTTTTAATCATTCAATCATTGTTTCAATCTTTCAATTATTGTTTCAATCATTCAATCATTGTTTCAATCTTTTCAATCATTGCTTACAAAGGCCTTACTCGGTTGCGATTATGATAGTTTTTATAAACAATCGAGTTAACTTAATGGGAGTTTTCAAGATATTGTCCCCACATAGTAACATTCCCTGAGAAACATCTTTCCTCTCCTCTAACTTTACTAATAGACTCGTGACATACATTAAGTGTAAAATGGGTCCATCGATATACAAAAAATACTATAAACTTCTAGCAAACAATAAATATAAATCTTTATTTTGTTATATTTCAACAAAATTAAAATGTTCTCTTAATACTAGTAGATCCTTTTTATAATAAATCTTTGACATCATTATATGCATAATAACAGAAATTGTTTGACCAACACAACATTTTAGTTTTTACAAATGCTATTTCCAACTGCAGATGGTACCAGTATATTAAATCAAATTTTAGAAAAGTAGTTTTGCTTTATGCTTGCTTTTGCTTTTTTAAAAAATAAATACTGATATTTATGTACCGTTTTGTACTTTTATAAGCTTTATTTATTTCAACGCATAGTTATCACGATAACAGAAAAAAGGACACTTTGGTATTTAAATATGTATGTCAGTTGTATATTACTAACAAAAATATCAGCAAAAGTCGTAATGATAGCCGTTGCTATGAATATATGTAAACAAAAATATTGAAGTTAGAAATGTTCATGCAAAGGCATTGTTTAACGTGTTCTTCATCATTATATAGCCATTAAATGGCAAGCTTGACATAACATCGATTTCAACTCGTCCCAAAATAGCATTTATATTTAAACTTACGTATCAAAAAATTCTGTTACATTGTGTTATAGATAAGGTATGTTGAATGTGTTTTTTTCTTAGTCCTTTTGGTTTAGGAGAATTTTAAAAGGGAAATAGTCTATAAAACTACATAACAAATAAATATTATGTCGTTAAATTGACGTAATTAATTTTCGGGCATAATATTTTTATTTCTAACTTGAAAACTGTCATTTTAGCATTTGATATTTAGAATGAAAAATTAAGAAAATCAAAATGACTGTTATGAATAATTTTATATCTCACCACATCTCCAATGATGTCCCAATTAATACCCTGTTCTCTTTCCCTACCCTTAGTAGAATAAAATTGAAGAATTTTCCAACCTAAAAATTTATTTGCTTAATTCTAGCATAGACAAGACATGTTCGGTACAGTTTTTTTCTTCGTATTTTTACACAGTGTTTCCATAATTTTGAAACCCAGCAAACAAATCTATCAAACACCTATGGTCTGTAAAAATATTTACTTGTGCACTTTTATTCCAAGTATCTATCAAAATCAACTGTTCTATTATGAATTTGAATATATTAATTTTTTTCACCTTGCATCACGTATTTTGTAAAGTTACTACTAAATCTCGTTATGAGCATTTTTCTGATTGTTTTTTATGCTAAATAGATCTTTATCACACCCATATAATCCCATATATTTCACAATAAGGTATATTTTTAATAATAGATACAATGTTAAATGTCAAGTACAATATCAAGTACTATTTAAAAATTGAAGCATTATTTTAAATTGTATGTTGCTAATCAGAATCAAGAATTAGTTGAAAAAAACAATATTTGCTTCGTAGTCTTTCAAATCTAGAAAAGGTCTAATCATTTGTATCAAAAAAAGAATTCTTTATTATACCTAAAATTATTTATGCTTTTTAATAACAAACAGAAAGAAATAAAGAAATAGAAATTCAAAGGGAAAGAAGTGCTGGTAAAAAGTATAATATAATATTCAAAGAAAGGGATGTTCTTTTATCTTGGAAACAACGAATTAACAATGGAAATTTTCAAGATATTGCTAACAACTAAAAATAAGTGAGTATAAAATTTTATTTTGTTAATTTATTCGGAATATTTAAAATTTTCTCTTAATACTAATAAATCATATTTTTATTTTTATGATAAATCAACTATAATTATCTTATTGTGATCTTGGAAAGGTCTGATGATTTATGCTTTTCAATAACCACAAAATTTAGGCTAAGACAAAAAGAAATGTAGAATAATGTTCAAGAGGACATGCTAACATAACAAAATGCAAATGTTGGAATACCTTTTAACATAGTAAAATTATCGTGAAAAATATTTTAAATCTAAAGGCCCAGAAAACAGGTTAAATCAAAATGAACTAAAACTTCTCAGTTTATTCTCCGTATGGTCTATTGATCACGTACAAAATAACGGTTATTTTCACAATAAACAGCGCCTAAATTTGTTCAGTGAAATTGTTTCAAAGCGTTGGGGTTTTCCTAACCTACGTTGTATCATTTGCAAAAAAAAAATCATGACTGAATGCTTATTAAACTATGCAAGACTCTTTGTATGATTTCTATATTAGAACGATATTTGGAAGCAAGAATGGGAAAAGGGCAATCAATGACTTCCATTTTCAATGCATTTGTGTTTATTAATTTTCTTGTTATATATTCATGTCAGGTTTTGGGTCCAAATCAAAATTTAATTTGTTGTTGACTATGTTGTAACATTATGAAAATAATCTTTTATGATGGATTCTATCATCCTAAAAACTATAATAATTTTTATACATCCAATTAATCCCGCAGCGGATAGAGTGTAGTTTAGGATGCTAGTGAGATCCGGGCAAACTTTTTTCTCCAAAAATCGAAAAAAAAAAAAAAAGTTTGGTGGGCCAAGATAAATTTTCTAAAATTTTAAAAACAATATACAAGTATTACAATTTAAATATGTTAATGAGATGAATGAAATTGCAATTTCATTTTTAAAAGTTCCTTATATTGAGGTTCGAAGTGAGATGTACTGATTCTAAGGAACGAGGTTAAATGCTCATCTGTAAGCCTACTTCTGAAAAATTCTTTCTAAGGTTCATAGTTGAAAACACTTGTTCACATATATTTAAGATGTAGCAAATGTAGCATTGATTTTCTGGGCGTCAGATATTAAATTTGGGAAACTTACATTCGATAATGATTTGTAAAACTCTATGTTTGGTATATTTAGCTTGGCTTAGGCAAATTTAGCTTTGGCATAGTTAGCTACTTTGGTTTGCTATTTCCGTCGATTTTATTTTTGTGGAACAAAAATAGAGAAATTAAAAAAGATCATCAGTCCTTTTTGAAAAAAAGGAAGGAAAAAAATATTTAATCAAAGTAGAAAAAGAGATGGATTTATAATATATAAATATATATTTCTTTTAATTTGCCGCTTACCGGCAAAATTAAAATTCTATCCGCGGGCCGGATAGAATCTTCCGAAGGGCCGGAGTTGGCCCGCGGGCAGTAGTTTGCCCATCTCTGCTCTAGTGGATAGCTTGTTGTGCTTCCTGATTAACACTGCTTGGTTCGAAACCAAATAGGTGAAGCTATCCGTGTTAGAATTTTCGTCGGGACAAAATCCTTAAGCCTAATTGTCTTTCAGCTGATCTAGAAAAGACAGTGAGAAAAATTTGGAGCATCAGTATGCCACCCTTGGAGATATTCATCTCGAATTGTGAAGCAAAATGTATCCGTATATATATATATATATATAGAAAATATATATATATATAAATTTATTTTTTATATATATAATATATATATATATACATATATATATATACATACATTTGCAGAATTATAAAATTAATTCTTGTATTAATACATTGATCATGAATTTCTTTCGCGTTATCTGAAAATATTAATTCTTTCATTTTTATCTGGAGTTTATAGAATCCCATTATGATCCCATCGACTAAACCATCCGTCAATGTCAATTTATTTTGAAGCTTTAATAGTCAAACAAATTTTATGGCTGTCTTCTTCAGACTTATCCCTAATGGCATTTTTTTTTTGGTTTACTATTTTAAAATCTAACAGATAAATATTAATTTATCAGAAATATTTTCTAAAATTTTTTATTTCTTTTTTTTTTAAGTTTGGTCACCACAATAACTATTTTGGCATGAAATAAAGACGCAATTCGAGTTTTCTTTCACATTTTTGCAAATAAACAAAATAAAAATAATTTTTTAAAAATATGATTATTTGACTATCATTTATAAAAAATTAAAAGAAATTTAAAAGCTATATGTTAAAATCATTGTTGACTTTCAAAATATCATCAAAGCAATTATATTGTCCACAAAAATTTAATATGATCTCGTATTGTTAAAGTGTTTAATAATATCTAATAGGAAAAATTTTTTATTCAAAATAGACATTATTAGATAATTTAACCATATCATATTTGTTTGCAACTCATAGCATAAAAACTACCATAAAGTTGAAATAAAAGTTACAATGTTCGATTCATAAAGTTGAGGAAAGACTCAATCAAAGTTCTTTTTAATTCTTGCTTTTTACGATTTACTTATTGATGTAAAGGATCGTAAATGAATGAAGTTCTAGAATAAAACTTTGATTGGTTTATTATAGACAATATTTAAACTATAGTATAAATAGATTTATGTTATGGAGTTAATATTTAGATGATTCTAGATAGATCTAGAAGAAGCTGTGTAGAATATTGTATATTTTATATTAGTGAACCGGAACCTCAAACAAGTAGATTTCTTTTGAGAACTACGTCATATTTTTAACAAAATTGGATATAATAGCTAATATTTATTTAACTTTTATTAAAATTAAAATAGAAAAATATGAATTTAAAAAAGTTATATGCATAAATTATACAGAATAAATAGAATTGAAAAAAATTAACAAAAACTAAAATATTTAATTCAAGTTCAGTCGATTTTGCTTTGATAATTTAAAAAAAAAATCCGGTGTATAATTTTACAAGACTGTTCGTAGCAATTCGTTAACATCCTCATTAGTTAAATCAGTTTCCAAAATTCCGACAGGGAAATAGATTTGTGCTGCAATGGCAATGGATCCTCCCTAACGTCCTCCTTAAATGAAAATAATTTCATTTTCAACTAGCTGACGTAGAAAGACGTATAAAATTGCTGGAAGCAAAATAAACAATTTTTAGCAAATCTTGAGCTTTCGAAAAATATCGATTCAAAATGCTGCCTCAAGCAGAATAAAGTTAACTTGGAGTAAAATAGATATCAAATATTACTGCCAACAGTAGATTAATTATCAATGAATAATGAAAAATGCATATAATGTGTTCTCGCTTACATACAGTGTCTCGCAAAAGTGCTCTTACATTTATAAATTTAAATAAACACTGCTCTCGCCATCAATAAAATTTATTATCATAATTTTTAACTTTCGAAAAACTTTAGACCTTATAACATTAGAAGAGAAATGCACTTTTTATTTAAATAAAAATATATTTTAATTTTTGAAATATAAGGAAATGAGTGCACATTAGAAAACTTAATTCAATGGGTAACATAATGAATTCAGTACAAAATGCAATAGATAGAAAGTCTCTAGCTTCAAGTAATAACACTATCAAAAGTTAATAAATGCAAAAAAGGTGGAAATATTACCATAAATATACAATTGCTAACATAAACCTACAAATAATAATATCATACAAGTTAATAAACGCAAGAGATAGATCTGTTTCCATACGACTACAATTAACATTATCATAAAACAAATTACATCTATATAAAACGCATCATTTATCTGATTATTTATATACTATTGCAATAAAATATTCATCAATATGACATAATAATACAGCTTACAATGGGTTATCGCTCTCAAAACCCCTTCGCAGTAAATAAGCCGAAACAGTTGACTTGAGTGGGGCTTTCAAAAAAGAAGTTCTTTTAAAGCAACAGTCACTTGCGTTCACTATTGAACTCGTTACACATCGTGCTACTAGTATACAAGACATCATCTCACGGGTCTTAATATGAGTGAGTGAGAGTGAGGCAGTAACGACAGCAAGGGGTCTTTGAAGTTTTCATCTTTTCTTGACATTGTCTGCAGGGAACCTTTTCGCCAGGACTCCACTCTTGTAAGAAATGCGGTAACTGTCGGGATTGGTGAATAGGTTCCTTTTCATCTTCTTGGCTGCCAACGGTCCATCAGTGGGACAACTCTTCACTCCCCTCACACAGGCCATTAGACTCTTGTAACCGCATTCCGACTTACTGTGAGCACAAATAGTGATAACGGGAAACGGCTCTTTTTTAGAATATTTCTGCCGCACAGCATTCTATGGGAAGGGGAGGTTTTCACACACATGCACTATATGCTATTTATATAGAAAAACCACTATGTACATGAGATACATTAATAATTTTATCTTGAAACATAATATATATATATATTATATATATAACATATATATATAACAGATGGGCCAGAAAAGTTCGTGGGCTGACACATAGATGGTGCTACTAGTATTAAATCCATATGACTTTTAGTTAGCCCTAACCTTCAAAAGACACGTGTATAAATTTGAGAGCTGTTGCACTATTAGTATGTGAGTTATATTTTTAGTGAAGCAACTTTTGTTAGTTTGAAAAAATGGATAAAAGGAATTTCGTGTGTTAAAAAAGCATTGCTTTTTGGCGAAAAAAAGAAAAAAATACTATTGAAGCCAAGGCTTGGTTTGATAAACATTATTCGAACTTTGCAACAGGAAAATCAATCGCAGAGAAGTGGTTTGCTAAATTTAAAAGGGGCGAAAATGAGCACCGAGGACGATGCCCTCAGTGGACGCCCCAAAGAGGCTGTTACAGACGAAAACATAGCGACGATTGAGATAGCTAAGGCCCTAAAGATATCAAAGGAACGTGTTGGACATATCGTGAATGAATATTTGGATATGCGAAAGCTTTGTTCAAAGTGGGTGGCGCGCGAGCTCAAAATCGACCAAAAACAACAATGAATTGATGATCTAAGTAGTGTTTGGATCTGTTCAATTGTAATAAACCCGAATTTTTGCGTCGATATGCGACAATGGATGAAACATGGCTCCATCATTTCACACCGGAGTCCAATCGACACGTCTGCACGTGATAAACACTAAAAATGCTATAACTCACATACTAATAGTGCAACAGCTGTCAAATTTATACGTGCCTTTTGAAGGTTAGGGCTAACTAAAAGTCATATGGATTTGATACTAGGAGCGCCATCTATGTGTCAGCCTACGAATTTACAGCCCATTTTTTGTTATATATATATATATAATGTCGAACGCGACACACGGCTCTCAACGCCACTGGTGTGTCTATAATTATCCACAACTCCTGACAACACCACATTGTACACCCATTAGAGCCCATTAAGAACTGGAAGTTGTATGGAAGACATGTTTAAAACGAAAATCAAAGTAAAAACAGTAATGATAGAAGAATGGAGGAACTTGATTGTAGAAATAAAAAATAAATAGGGAATTCTGTGCCTTTACATTTAAAGGCTGTGATGAATTCTTCTTCATTGTCCAACAGACCCGTTATAGGCCAAGACCGTCTGCTTGCCGGTAGATTTTCAGACAGGATATGTTTTATTTTTACAGAGTAGGGTTATCAGCCCTACAGACGTATTAGATAGGGACCAACGGTTTAAGGTGGAATTTGGCATCCATAGCACCGCCGGTGCTTGAACCCGAAACCTGTGCCATCGAGCACCAGTTAACCATCAGGCCCCAAACAACTGCAACGAATGCTTCATAATATCCTGCTAAGTACTAATTGACTGAAATACTACAATGTCTATTAATATGGGAAGTTTTCTATAGACGTTTGTGAGTTATTGAAAGTGTGTTTTAAAAAAGAATTTTTTTATTATTATTTTGTTTAAATATTCAGAATAGTTTTAATAAATAAGGTTGTAGATATAAAAAAAAAAATTCTCATTCTGAAAGAATAATTTTTATTAATGAATAGAACAGTGCTTATTTAAATTCATAGATGTACGAGAACTTTTGAGAGAATACGTCCTATGTATTTATTTTTTATTATTCACTGATAATTAATTAACTAATGATAATAATATTTGGCAGCTATTTTACTTCAAATTTAGTTTGATTGTGCTAGAGGCAATACTTTGAACGAATATTCTCTCGAAAGATCATGATTTCCTCAAAACTGTTTATTTTGCTCCAGCAATTTTATCCGTCTTTCTACTTCAGCTAGTTGGAAAATTAAATTATCTCCATTGTTATGACTTTTCAATGGAGACCAATGGATTTTTAAACAAATATTCTTTAAACAATTGAACTAATAGAATTAAGAACAAGATTATTTGATTTAGCAGTTTTTAATTGTGTCCCGACTACGTTTTTAATTCATTTTGAGGATAAAGTTTCATTTTGTTAAAGAATATAAAAAGTTTTTATTCTGAAACGAAGTTTTTGGATTAAGTTTACAGGGTGATTATAATTAAAATTCCCTTTTAAAATGCTGTAAAAAAGAACCACTCGTCACAATGAATTCAAATTAGATCTGAAGATACTTAAAGAAGGCAGAGACGATATGGAATAAAAAAAAAAAGTTCAAAAAAAAAAGTTCCATAGATTTTTCCCATCGAATTTGGTATGACCTTGCCGTGGTAGATGGGCTTTCCACTAACAGTGTCTGGGTTTAGTATCCACTAACAGTGTCTGGATTTAGTGTCCACTAACAGTGTCCGTCCACAAAATTTTTTCCGTCAAAAAATCGAAACAATCAAACACATTGAGCACTACAGTTTGTTTAATGTGCATCTCATGCCACGTTATTTTAGTCACGTTCATTTAAATATTCATAAAATGAATTTTCAATAAAAACAAAGCATTTTTATACAATGTTATTTCAGAATGTTTAACTTTACTTTAAGACTAATTTTAATTTAATAACTTAATTAAAAATGAAATCATCAAATTTTCATCGTAATTTTCAGTAAGGCTCCAAATAAAAAATAATTAATCCTAAGAAAATAAATTAGCTTTTTCAATCCTGTGTTTTTCTATTATGTATACATCATAAATATTAATCATATCATTACATCATATTAATCATAAATATCATCATTTGTCATCTAAATAATTTTTCGTTTTTTAATTATTTTTGTAAATATTAATAACATGCTGATAAAAGAAGACAATACTTGAAAAGACTTTTGAGACTGAATTTTTTAATGAAAAAGTATGGCTTTTATTTAATTGAAAAGTAGCTAATAAGGATTGTTTTCGTGATATTTTTGGATAAGCACCACCATAAAAATGTATGAATTCACAGGAAAAAATTATCTTTTAAGTTTTATTTTTTTTTTTTAAATACACACACACACACACACACACACACAAATTTCTTTTTATATAAAAAGATTATTTTACTCTCGATGTATTATTTCTAGCTAACAGAAAGTACATTCAAATCTGATATCACAAGCAAGATAAAACAAACCCTCTGATGAATTTCGTTGACGCGATTCTCTCACTTCTTATTCTAGCATTTTATTTATACCAACTATACATCTACAATATCCCAAAAGTAAAGCAAGGAAAGATTCCTATAACAAATGTTTTAATTATTTACAAAAAATAAATAAATAAATAAGCAAATACTATATGTATACATCAGTCAAAAGTGTAAATTTAATAAAAATAAATTTTCCATTAAAATGAATCATAGAAAATTATCAAATTCATTATTTTCGTTTGTATATTGTTTGTATAGAATTATTTCGTATTTTATTCAAATCTCATTATTTTGATGATCTTTGTATAACACTGTTTTGAAAATATTTGTATAATAATATTTATATATCGTTTGTAAAACAATTTTTGTATACTTTTTCAACAATATTTTATGAAACAATTTTCATATACTTTCATAACAATATTTTGTAAAACAATTTTTGTATACTTTTATAGCAATATTTTGTAAAACAATTTTTGTATACTTTTATAACAAATATTTTGTAAAACAATTTTCGTATACTTTTATAACGATATTTTGTAAAACAAATTTGTATACTTTTATAGCAATATTTTGTAAAAACAAGTTTTGTATACTTTTATAACAATATTTTGTAAAACAATTTTTGTATACTCTATACCAATATGTTGTATTCTTTTATAACAATAATTTGTATTGTTTTATAACAATATTTTGAATACTTTTACAAGAATATTTTGTATACTTTTACACCAATATTTTGTATTCCTTTTATACGAGTAACAACATTTTTGCAAAACAAATTTTGTATACTTTTATAACAATATTTTGTATTCTTTTATAACAATATATTTTGTAAAACATTCAATGTAAATGTAATAACAAAACGCTTCCCAAAATAACGTTCTTTCATCCGTAACAGGAAATCATAATAAAAATGCCAGACATAAAATAAGTTATTTATTTTCCTATTATTGCCACATTCCTCTTCTAATGCTGTTGCTGTTTCTTTTCCCGCCCAAACATTGATTAACAGCATTCTTTGGCGATTCGCTATCTTGGATTACATGGATTGCGCCAGAGCATCAAAGGCCCCTAATGAAAAGCATTTCACCTACCGACGTCGGGACAGTTAATTACTCTAACAAATAGGGAAAGAACTGTTGCGCAAGATGGACTGCGATGAAGATAGAGTGTGGCATCGAAAAGAACATCTCTGTAAACTGCAGCTATTTTGTTTGTCGGTGCATGCTGGTGACATTGAAGTATCCTTTCAATTACTAGTGGCGTGGTGGCACACAAACAAATCGAATAAATTTGTTGATTCAATTTGTTTTCGCTTACATTTGGGATTATTAGATTGGTAAATCTTATCTTAATACAAATAAGAGTTTTTTTTTGATATTAATTATCTTTATTTTTTTTATTGGGTTGTTATTTTCCATATTAAAACTTATTTAATTGATTTATTCCAGATAGTTCGTTATCCTATATAGTAATTATCATAAATGTAGTTGTTTCTAACAGTTTCAAACTCTTGGGGATGATATCTTAGCTATGATATATTTTTAACTAATCAAAAATACTAAATACCGCTTAAAAACTATTTTTTACAATTTTAAATATTGTTTGAAAATATATTCGTATATATATATATGTATATATATATATATTCTTGTATATTTTTATAACAACATTTTGTGAAACATTTTTGTATACTTCTGTAAGAATATTTTGGAAGACAATTCTTGCACGCTTTTATAACAATATTTCGTAAAACAATCTTTGTATACTTTTATGACAATATTTCGTAAAACAATTTTTGCATTCTTTTACAACTATGTTGTGTAAAACAATTTTTATATACTTTTACTACAATATTCTGTAAAACAATTTTTGCAAACTTTTATAACAATATTTTGCATACTTTTATAACAATATTTTGTAAAACAATCTTTGTATATTTTTATAAACAATATTTTGTAAAGCAATTTTTGTATATTTTTGTAACCATATTTCGTAAAACATTCAATGTATATAAAATCATAATAAAAATGCTGGACAAAATTATCTATTTCCCCTATTATGGCCACATTCCTCTTCTAATGCTGTTGCTATTTCTTTTCGGCCCTTTTCCCGCCCAAACATTGATTAACAGCATTCTTCGGCGATTCGCTATCTTGGATTACATGGATTGCGCCAGGGCATCAGAGCCCCTTAATGAAAAGCATTTCACCTACGGACGTCGGAACAGTTAATTACTCCTAACACATAGGGAAGGAACTGTTGCGTAAGATGGACTGCAATGAAGATAGAGTGTGGCATAGAAAGGCACATCTCTGTAAATTGTAGCTATTCTGTTTGTCGATTCATGCTAGTGACATTGAAGTATCCCTTCAATTACTAGTGGCATGGTGGCACACAAACAAATCGTATAAATTTGTTGAGGCAATTTGTTTTGGTTTACATTTGCGATTATCAGGATTGGTAAATCTTATCTCAATACGAATAAGATTTTGTTTAATTTAATTTTTTTGTTAATATTAATAATCTTTATTTTTTTTATTTGGTTGTTATTTTATATATTAAAACTTATTTAATTGATTTATTCCAGATAGTTCGTTATCCTATATTGTAATTGTCTCAAATGTAGTTGTTTCTAATAATTTTAAACTCTTGGAGATGATATCTTAGCTATGATATATTGTTAACTAATCAAAAATACTAAATACCGCTTAAAACCATTTTTTTACAATTTAAGTATTGTTTAATAATTCAGTATTATAAAATTTGTTAAAAATTTTTATTATTCAACATCCCTACTTTTTCCTAGTTGAATTATTATTGGTCTTTTTGTTTTTAATGCAATGCAACACATTTTACGTTATTTCAGAATGTTTAACTTTAATTGTTTAACTTTTTATTTAGTATATATATATGAAATATTACATTATTTCATATATTTACTATGAGTTATAACCTGGTATTGTCCAGTTGATTAACTCCTATATATATTCCGTGTAGTTGTATATTGTATAATTGGATAAATTTAATTTAAAAATAATCCTTGACAAAATTTAGAAAATTTTCGTAATTTTTTTTATTAAAACAAACAAGAAATGAACAAAAAAAAATTGAAAGATCACGAACACAAAAACTTCCATCATTTTAACTACAAGAATATTCCTAAACACACTTAAAAACTATTTTAGTCACGTTGAATTAAATATTTATAAAATTAATTTTCAACAAAAACGAAACATTTTTATCCAATGTTATTTCACAATGTTTAATTTCACTTTAAGACTAATTTTAATTTAAGAACTTAATTAAAAAATGAACTCATCAAAATTTCATCGTAATTTTTGTAAGGCTCCAAATAAAAGTAAATCCTAAGAAAATGAATCGACTTCTCAATCTTGTGTTTTTCTATTATTTATGCATCATAAATATTAATCATATCATTACATCATATTAATCATAAATATCATCATTTGTCATCTAAATAATTTTTAGTTTTTTACTATTTTCGTAAATATTAATAACATGCTTATAAAAGAAGACAATACTGAAAAGACTTTTAAGAGTGTGTTTTTTGAATGAAAAAGTATGGCTTTTATTTAATTTGAAAAATAGCTAATAAGAATTGTTTTCGTGATATTTTTGGATAAGCACCAGCATAAAAATATAATGAATTCAGAGGAAAAAAATTATCTTGTAAGTTTTATTTTTTAGAAAATACACACACACACACAATTTTCTTTTTTTATATAAAAAGATTATTTTACTCTCGATGTATTATTTATAGCTAACAGAAAGTACATTCAAATCTGATATCACAAGCATGATAAAACAAACCCTCTGATGAATTTTGTTGAAAGAGATATTAATTTAAGCAACTTCATTTTATGCAAATGTTTTAAATAATTTAAGATGTGGAGGTTTTGTGGTTCTTAAAACAACCTTGGAACCGTAACCAGTACGCCCGTAGCCCTTGCCCCCAAAAAATAAAGCAAGTGAATAAATTCCTATAACAAATGTTTTAAATATTTACAAAAATAAATAAATAAATAAGCAAATACTATATGTATACATCAATCAAAAGTGTAAATTTAATAAAAATAAATTTTCCATTAAAATGTATCATAGACAATTATCAATTTTCGTTTATATATTGTTTGTATAGAATTATTTCGCATTTTTATTCAAATCACATTATTTTGTATGCTGTTTGTATAACACTGTTTTGAAAATATTTGTATAATAGTATTTTACATATCGTTTGTAAAACAATTTTTGTATACTTTTACAACAATATTTTATAAAACAATTTTCGTATACTTTATAACAATATTTTGTAAAATAATTTTTGTTTACTTTTATAACAATATTTTGCAAAACAATTCTTCTGTAGTTTTATAACAATATTTTTTAAAACAAATTCTATATACGTTTATAACATTTTGTAAAACAATTTTTGAATATTTTTGTAACAATATTTTGCAAAACATTTTTTGTGTACATTTATAACAATATTTTGTAAAAAAAAAAAATTTTATATACTTTTTTATGTATATTTTTACAACAACATTTTGTAAAACAATTTTTGTATACTTTTATAACAATATTTTGTAAATAATTTTCCATACTTTTATAATAACAATATTTTGTAAAACAATTTTCGCATACTTTTATAACAATATAAACAATTTTGCATACTTTTAAAATCTTGTAAAAGGTTCAATGCAAATGTAATACCAAAACGTTTCCCAAAAGAACTCGGTTTTATCCGTAACAGGAAATCATAATAAAAATGGTAGACAAAAAATATGTTATTTATTTTCCTATTACAGCCACATTCCTCTTCTAATGCTGTTGCCGTTTCCTTTTTAGCTCCTTTTCACGCCCAACCATTGATTAACAGCATTCTTTGGCTATTCGCTATCTTGGATTACATGGATTGCGCCAGAGCACCAGAGCCGCCTAATGAAAAGCATTTCACCTACGGACGTCGAGGCAGTTAATTACTCCTAACACATAGAGAAGGAACTGTTGCGTAAGATGGACTGCAATGAAGATAGAGTGTGGCATAGAAAGGCACATCTCCTTAAATTGAAGCTATTTTGTTTGTTGGTGCATGCTGGTGACATTGAAGTATCCTTTCAATTACTAGTGCCACGGTGGCATACAAACAAATCGTTTAAATTTGTTGATTCAATTTGTTTTGGCTTACATTTGGGATTATTAGGATTGGTAAATTCTTCTCAATACAAATACAATTTTGTTTAATTTAAATATTTTGCGAATTTTATTGGTTGTTATTTTTATTAATTGGCTTTTATTTTCCATGTCAAAAACATATTTAATTGATTTGTTTTTCTTTATTCCTAATGGTTCGTTATCCGATATTGTAATTGTCATAAATGTAGTTGTTTCTAATATTTTCAAAATCTTAAGAATAATAGTTTACCTGTTTAGCTATACCTGTTTATATATAATAGATACGTGTTTAGCTATTCCAAAATACTAAATACCGCTTAAAATTATTTTTTACAATTGAAATATTGTTTCATAATTCAATATGTTTTAATACTTGATCCTGGTTGAATTAATATTGGTCTGTTCGTTTTTAATGCATTGCAACATATTTTAACACTTTTGTGTTTTTCTAATCATGTTAATTTAAATAATCTATCTATTATTGATATATTAAATCGATGACAGAAATAAAAGATTTTAACAACAAGGACACGACAAGGTAATATGTACTTGTTAAAGAATGTACATTCCTCTCTCCTGGGAACAAAATGCTATACCATATTCCTATAAGCTTGCTTAATTCTTAATTATTTAAAATTCAGAAAATTTGTCTAACAGTTTCTCTTTTGAATTCCCATTATAACAGCAAAAGATTTCATTATGTTCACAATAGGGATAATCGGATCTTTTAATAAATTTGTTGACCTATGAAATGTTTTTCTAAATAATGATTTTGAGATGTGATTTTTAATTTGAATATTTCAATATAAAGTTTAATTTGTTAAAAAGAATTAAAATATATTTTTTTAATCAAAAATCTATTTAAAAAGCCTCTGAAGCTATTTATTTTATTTTCCTTTTTTAAATTATTCTGTTAAAAATCATATTCAGCGTTTGATTAAATTACAGAATTTAATTTACATTTTAAAGTGATATTAAATGCAAAAAAACTATAAACAGCGAAAATTGAAGCTTTATGAGGTTATACTGTGCTTATAAAATATATAATTTGAAATATTTATTGAGCGATTATTTATTTCGACTTTTACATAGACCATCATTAATATTATGCTGCAATATAACCACGCCTTATTTATGCATTAATAACCATAAAACGTAAAGCATCAACTTTTTCTGATGAAAATTTCCTATAAAAAAAAAAAATGAACATTGAAAGAAGAAAAAAAATAACACTCATTTTACTCAGTAATTTACTTGGTATCTTGGAAGAAATATGATTAGTTATTTTAAACGACAAAAATGAAAAAAACAGGAAATATATGCGAGAGAAAAAAAAATCCTCGCATTTGTTTAATGCATTTAAGTTAAAGTATCCACTAAAAGTTAGAATACTTAGTAATTTATTTATTTTTTTATTTTATTTTATTTTCTGGGAACTACTCTTTAGAAAATCCAATTATCTGAAGGAGTGAGTGGAACTGTCAAGCCTCCCTTCAAAATTTCTTCCTTAATTGTATTTTTTTCACCCCACCCTCGGTTTTCTTTTTACGACGATGGAATTTCAAAAATCTTCTCCATCTTTCGTTGTAAATTCACGAGCCGTTTTCAACACATATTAAAAGAAGTCGAAAAGCAATCGCCGAGCAAATTAATATTTTATTCAAGTAATGTAAGGAATCATTAGAATAATTGGATGTGGTTACGTTGAAATATTTTTCGGATTCGTACCAGTAATAAAAAATTGGGGTTATTCATTGAATTTTCTTAATGACTATTAATAACAGTGGCATAGATACGCAATAATTTTTTATTCGTTGAAAAAAAAAATTCATATTTGATTATTGATTGGTTATTCAATTAAATATTATAATTATAAAGAGTATCTTTTCATTGGATAGTTTTGAAATTAACTTTTTGCTCAGTGGTAAATGCATTGGTGAGCACTAGGGTTGAGGTTCAATCAACTGGCGGCATTATTGTAAACATTGTTTTAAACTAATGTAAAAAATCATTAGAGTAATTGAGAGATTAGATATTAGAGATTAGAGATTCACACCAATAATAAAAATTTTGATTATTCATTTAAATTTCTTTAATAACTATTAATAACTCTGACACAGAGGTAAAAATGTCCGTTAGGACTGAGGTTCAATCTTGACTGTATTGGGGGCATTGTTGTAGACACTGTTTTAAAGTAATGTAGGAAATTATTACAGTAATTGGATGGCGCAAACTGTGGTTATACTGAAATACTTTTCAGATTTGCACCAATAATAAAAAATGTAGGCTCTTCATTGGAATTTCTGTAATGACTATTAATAACAGTGACATAGATATGCAATAATTTTTTATTCTTTGTAAAAAATTGATTGATTATTGATTCGTTCATTCAATTAAATATTATTATTACAAAGAGTTTCTTTCCATTGACTTGTTTTGAAATTAATTTTTGCTCAGTGGTAAAATGCGCCGTTGGTGAGCATTAGAGCTGAGGTTCAATCAGCTGGCATCATAATTGTAGGCACTGTTTCAAAATAATGTAAGAAATTAGAGTAATTGAATGGGCGCAAACTGCGGTTATCTTGAAATACTGTGGTTATGCTGAAGATTCGTACCAATTATAAAAAATTTGAGTTATACATTGGAATTTCTTTAATGACTATTAATAACTGTGACATAGATGCTTTTTTTTTTTTTTTATTCTCTGAAAAATCGATTGGTTATTGATTCGTTTATTCAATTAAATATTATAATTACAAAGAGTTTATTTCCATAGGCTTGTTTCGATATTAAATTTTTGCTCAGTGATTAAATGCGCCTATGGTGAGGAATAGGGCTGATGTTTATTTAAGCGAATTTAATATTTTAGAAATATAATAATATGTAGTTTATTCAACATTAAAAGTATGGAAATATTTGTACAATTTGTCTTTTCTACATTAAATGCTCGCAAAATTTAATCAAATTCAATTTGAGTTGAAAATTTACTAATTATTGTGGAAAGTTAGTAAATTTCTTTTTAATGTATGTTGTCATTTATTAAAAGATTTTCATACATAAAATTTAAATTTTTTTTTCTAATAAACATTTTTTTTTTTTTTTACTTTTTTGACATTTTGAACTGTTGTACATATCCTCAAGTGCATTATATTTATTTTTAAATTTGTTACAAATTATTTTGCTGTAAATAAGAAAATTTTACCCTTCTTTCTCCTCGAGTCCTTTTAACCTAAAAAGAAAACAGTTTGAAAATAAAACTAAAGACATTATTTTATTTGATGATTTTATTTAATTTGTTTTTTTCTTCTTTCTAATGCAGCTTTAAAACAAATACAGCTTTGTCTTTCTCTTAAGGCAAGTGCTGCAGTGACGAAAGTACTTTGCATTACCCAGGGGGCGCGTGTAACTTGAAGATAAGCCACGGACGCGGAGTAACGATGCCCCCGCAACGCTCTACGATCCCTATTAGGACCGGGACCTACTTTTAAAGTGGATTCCGAACCACTACAAACAACCATGGCACCGCCGGGACTCGAACCCGAAACTTGTAGTACCGAGCGCCAGCCGCTCGGCCGTTCAGGTCCTTTATTTAATTTGTAAAAATTATCATATAGCAATTATCTTTCATTACATTAATCTTTTTAAAAATTTTATATATTGAAAAGAAGAACCTTAAAGACAAATGTATATTAATTTTATGTAATATTCCAAAAGAAGTAGGTTTTCATTTTAGATGATTAATACTGATTAAAATAGAAGTTGGTTAAAACTTCTAAATAGTAAATTCTGTGAAAGAATTTAGATTACGAAGAATCTTTCTCCAAATTAGAAATTTGTATTCACATTTCCTCTTATAGTAACATTTTTTATTAAATAACTGTAAAAGTAATTACATATACTAAGCATAAAAACAATTTTATTCCTTCATATATCATGAAAAATTTAAAAAAATGTATTATAAAATTTATTTAAAGCCTATAATTTTTCTACAACAAATAATTTTAACTACATAATAAAAATTAAACATTATAAAGATTGAATTTGATTTTCCGTTATTAATGTATACAGTAAGTCCCCACTTATGCTTCTCTGCTTAATGCTGTTTCAGTATGCGCAATATTATTGAAATTCACTATCGAATGCAGTATCAATATTGCTGGGTTATTTTTTTTCAGAAACTACAATATCATGGATGCTGTAGACAACATCAATCTTTCCTGGAATGAGGTGTCCGAGACATGTTTGAAAGAAATATCACTGTGTAACATCCTTGCTTATCTCCGTCCATACATTCTTATGTAAAGATGGAGATAAGCAAGGATGTTGGCATAAAAAGATCCATTAATAAAGTCGACAAATATATCAATCTTTCTAACGAAATGGTATTGGATAATATAAATGGTATATAGAAAAATTATTGCAAAATTAGGATATTGAAAAATTATAGGAAAATTAGGATATTGAAAAATTATTGCAAGTTACAACTAGTGACAGTCTTAAAGAATTCATAGAACAACAAGTGCACGAAGATGGCGATATTAGCGTTTCTGAAGACGTAGAAAAAGAAACATCCTTGCTTATCTCCGTTCATACATTCTTATGTAAAGATGGAGTAAGGATGTTGGCATAAAAGGATCTCTTAATGAAGTCGACAAAATTATCAATCTAACCAAACGGTGTTGGATAATATAAATGGTATATAGAAAAATTATAGCAAAAATTAAGATATTGAAAAATTATAGGAAAATTAGGATATTGAAAAATTATTGCAAGTTACAACTAGTGACAGTCTTAAAGAATTCATAGAACAACAAGTGCACGAAGATGGCGATATTAGCGTTTCTGAAGATGAGTGGAAAAAAAGAAACATCCTTGCTTATCTCCGTTCATACATTCTTATGTAAAGATGGAGTAAGGATGTTGGCATAAAAGGATCTCTTAATGAAGTCGACAAAATTATCAATCTAACCAAACGGTGTTGGATAATATAAATGGTATATAGAAAAATTATAGCAAAATTAAGATATTGAAAAATTATAGGAAAATTAGGATATTGAAAAATTATTGCAAGTTACAACTAGTGACAGTCGTAAAGAATTCATAGAACAACAAGTGCACGAAGATGGCGATATTAGCGTTTCTGAAGATGAGTAGAAAAAAGAAACATCCTTGCTTATCTCCGTTCATACATTCTTATGTAAAGATGGAGTAAGGATGTTGGCATAAAAGGATCTCTTAATGAAGTCGACAAAATTATCAATCTAACCAAACGGTGTTGGATAATATAAATGGTATATAGAAAAATTATAGCAAAATTAAGATATTGAAAAATTATTGTGGAAAATTAGGATATTGAAAAATTATTGCAAGTTACAACTAGTGACAGTCTTAAAGAATTCATAGAACAACAAGTGCACGAAGATGGCGATATTAGCGTTTCTGAAGATGAGTAGAAAAAGAAACATCCTTGCTTATCTCCGTTCATACATTCTTATGTAAAGATGGATTAAGGATGCCGGCATAAAAGAATCTCTTAATGAAGTCGACAAAATTATCAATCTAACCAAACGGTGTTGGATAATATAAATGGTATATAGAAAAATTATAGCAAAATTAAGATATTGAAAAATTATTGGAAAAATTAGGATATTGAAAATTATTGGAAAATTAGGATATTGAAAAATTATTGCAAGTTACAACTAGTGACAGTCGTAAAGAATTCATAGAACAACAAGTGCACGAAGATGGCGATATTAGCGTTTCTGAAGATGAGTAGAAAAAGAAACATCCTTGCTTATCTCCGTTCATACATTCTTATGTAAAGATGAAGTAAGGATGTTGGCATAAAAGGATCTCTTAATGAAGTCGACAAAATTATCAATCTAACCAAACGGTGTTGGATAATATAAATGGTATATAGAAAAATTATTGCAAAATTAGGATATTGAAAATTATTGGAAAATTAGGATATTGAAAAATTATTGGAAAATTAGGATAGTGAAAAATTATTGCAAGTTACAACTAGTGACAGTCGTAAAGAATTCATAGAACAACAAGTGCACGAAGATGGCGATATTAGCGTTTCTGAAGATGAGTAGAAAAAGAAACATCCTTGCTTATCTCCGTTCATACATTCTTATGTAAAGATGGATTAAGGATGCCGGCATAAAAGAATCTCTTAATGAAGTCGACAAAATTATCAATCTAACCAAACGGTGTTGGATAATATAAATGGTATATAGAAAAATTATAGCAAAATTAAGATATTGAAAAATTATTGGAAAAATTAGGATATTGAAAAATTATTGGAAAATTAGGATATTGAAAAATTATTGCAAGTTACAACTAGTGACAGTCGTAAAGAATTCATAGAACAACAAGTGCACGAAGATGGCGATATTAGCGTTTCTGAAGATGAGTAGAAAAAGAAACATCCTTGCTTATCTCCGTTCATACATTCTTATGTAAAGATGGAGTAAGGATGTTGGCATAAAAGGATCTCTTAATGAAGTCGACAAAATTATCAATCTAACCAAACGGTGTTGATAATATAAATGGTATATAGAAAAATTATAGCAAAATTAAGATATTGAAAAATTATTGAAAAAAATTAGGATATTGAAAAATTATTGCAAGTTACAACTAGTGACAGTCGTAAAGAATTCATAGAACAACAAGTGCACGAAGATGGCGATATTAGCGTTTCTGAAGATGAGTAGAAAAAGAAACATCCTTGCTTATCTCCGTTCATACATTCTTATGTAAAGATGGAGTAAGGATGTTGGCATAAAAGGATCTCTTAATGAAGTCGACAAAATTATCAATCTAACCAAACGGTGTTGGATAATATAAATGGTATATAGAAAATTATTGCAAAATTAGGATATTGAAAAATTATTGGAAAAAATTAGGATATTGAAAATTATTGGAAAATTAGGATAGTGAAAAATTATTGCAAGTTACAACTAGTGACAGTCGTAAAGAATTCATAGAACAACAAGTGCACGAAGATGGCGATATTAGCGTTTCTGAAGATGAGAAAAAGAAACATCCTTGCTTATCTCCGTTCATACATTCTTATGTAAAGATGGATTAAGGATGCCGGCATAAAAGAATCTCTTAATGAAGTCGACAAAATTATCAATCTAACCAAACGGTGTTGGATAATATAAATGGTATATAGAAAAATTATAGCAAAATTAAGATATTGAAAAATTATTGGAAAATTAGGATATTGAAAAATTATTGGAAAATTAGGATATTGAAAAATTATTGCAAGTTACAACTGGTGACAGTCGTAAAGAATTCATAGAACAACAAGTGCACGAAGATGGCGATATTAGCGTTTCTGAAGATGAGAGAAAAAGAAACATCCTTGCTTATCTCCGTTCATACATTCTTATGTAAAGATGGAGTAAGGATGTTGGCATAAAAGGATCTCTTAATGAAGTCGACAAAATTATCAATCTAACCAAACGGTGTTGATAATATAAATGGTATATAGAAAAATTATAGCAAAATTAAGATATTGAAAAATTATTGGAAAATTAGGATATTGAAAATTATTGCAAGTTACAACTAGTGACAGTCTTAAAGAATTCATAGAACAACAAGTGCACGAAGATGGCGATATTAGCGTTTCTGAAGATGAGTAGAAAAAAGAAAACATCCTTGCTTATCTCCGTTCATACATTCTTATGTAAAGATGGAGTAAGGATGTCGGCATAAAAGGATCTCTTAATGAAGTCGACAAAATTATCAATCTAACCAAACGGTGTTGGATAATATAAATGGTATATAGAAAAATTATTGCAAAATTAGGATATTGAAAAATTATTGAAAAAATTAGGATATGGAAAAATTATTGGAAAATTAGGATATTGAAAAATTATTGCAAGTTACAACTAGTGACAGTCGTAAAGAATTCATAGAACAACAAGTGCACGAAAATGGCGATATTAGCGTTTCTGAAGATGAGTAGAAAAAAGAAACATCCTTGCTTATCTCCGTTCATACATTCTTATGTAAAGATGGAGTAAGGATGTCGGCATAAAAGGATCTCTTAATGAAGTCGACAAAAATTATCAATCTAACCAAACGGTGTTGATAATATAAATGGTATATAGAAAAATTATTGCAAAATTAGGATATTGAAAAATTATTGGAAAATTAGGATATTGAAAATTATTGCAAGTTACAACTAGTGACAGTCTTAAAGAATTCATAGAACAACAAGTGCACGAAGATGGCGATATTAGCGTTTCTGAAGATGAGTAAAAAGAAACATCCTTGCTTATCTCCGTTCATACATTCTTATGTAAAGATGGAGTAAGGATGTCGGCATAAAAGGATCTCTTAATGAAGTCGACAAAATTATCAATCTATCCAAACGGTGTTGGATAATATAAATGGTATATAGAAAAATTATTGCAAATTAGGATATTGAAAAATTTTTTGGAAAATTAGGATATTGAAAAATTATTGCAAGTTACAACTAGTGACAGTCGTAAAGAATTCATAGAACAACAAGTGCACGAAGATGGCGATATTAGCGTTTCTGAAGATGAGTAGAAAAAGAAACATCCTTGCTTATCTCCGTTCATACATTCTTTATGTAAAGATGGAGTAAGGATGTTGGCATAAAAGGATCTCTTAATGAAGTCGACAAATTATCAATCTAACCAAACGGTGTTGGATAATATAAATGGTATATAGAAAAATTATAGCAAAATTAAGATATTGAAAATTATTGAAAATTAGGATATTGAAAAATTATTGCAAGTTACAACTAGTGACAGTCTTAAAGAATTCATAGAACAACAAGTGCACGAAGATGGCGATATTAGCGTTTCTGAAGATGAGTAGAAAAAAAGAAACATCCTTGCTTATCTCCGTTCATACATTCTTATGTAAAGATGGAGTAAGGATGTCGGCATAAAAGGATCTCTTTAATGAAGTCGACAAAATTATCAATCTAACCAAACGGTGTTGGATAATATAAATGGTATATAGAAAAATTATTGCAAAATTAGGATATTGAAAATTATTGGAAAATTAGGATATTGAAAAATTATTGCAAGTTACAACTAGTGACAGTCTTAAAGAATTCATAGAACAACAAGTGCACGAAGATGGCGATATTAGCGTTTCTGAAGATGAGGAGAAAGAAACATCCTTGCTTTATCTCCGTTCATACATTCTTATGTAAAGATGGAGTAAGGATGTCGGCATAAAAGGATCTCTTAATGAAGTCGACAAATTATCAATCTAACCAAACGGTTGGAT
>BPLR01004751.1:0-56867 GCA_021605095.1 Caerostris extrusa
TTGTGTTGTTCATCTGCCTGGGAGGACGTTCGTGAGTGAGTACGGAGCAGAGAAAATGGATGATTCAGATAAGTCATTTAACTCTCAGTATAGCCTTGTGACAATATAAAAATATCTATCACTCCACAGGGATATAATAAATGTTTTAAACATTCGGAAGGAGATGAATACGTGCACTATGATACAAATGAATGCATATGGATTTATGTGTGGAATTACTTATGGTTTAAATGAATGAAAAGTGAATATGATGCAAATGAATGCATTTGGAGTTATGTAAATGAATGCATATGGACATATATGTAAATGAATGAGTGAACTATGATGTAAACGAATGCTTGATATTGAAATTTATATATTAATAATTTTATATTGTTTCTAAATATAGTTATCAAAAATTAAACATTTATTAGCGTTGAAAATTGGCGCGTATTTTTATTCCAACAAGACAAGCGCTGTTTTTTCGTAAAGCTCTTGCAAAGTTAACCATTATACTGTTTCCTATAAGAATTTTTCTTTGCTTTTAAATTTTATTAAAAGAAAAGCATTTGTTACTACAAAGTGTATCTTTTATCCTTCAATTTATAGTTTGTTTTAAATATTACAATTAATTAGTTCACTGAAATTAGTTTCTTCAGTTTATATTTCTATTAACGACTTGTCAAGATTAAAACAATACTGTGTTGTTTTGGATAGTAAATCTTTGAAGTGATGGGGCTCAAATGCAAATAAATGAAAGTAATATTCTTGGTAGCTTTCTGTCTATTGCTGAGAATATGCTGAAGATAAATATTTCAAATGTTCTGCACAAGAATCTCATATTAATAATTTGCAAGAAGCAGAGATGAGAGTGAAAGGACAGATTGAGTAATAGTAGATGTCTAAGCATACTATCAGTAGTGTAGCATATGTAAAGACTTGTTTCCGTGGAGTTTTGGGAAATACATATTTTCCACAAGCTAAAATGTACAGCAGACAACTCAAAATGAATCATAAACCTCAAAGAATATGGTTCCTTCTGATGATGCATTACGGAATTCATTTGAAATATGGAATTATACAAGATTTTTAAATTGGAACGTTAATATTTCCTATCAGAAATTGTTACGCAATATGGACTTAATTTACAGCAGAAGTTTTAATTTATAAGAAGGTTTGCACAAATCAACATCCAGTTTCCACAACAAAAAATATGTATAAGAAGAATGTAAAATATGCATCAGAAGGCTGATGTACAGAAATGAATATGGTATTTGTCCAAGTGCCAGTGGCCTTGCTAACATTGGCATTTCTTTAGACGGTACCTAGCTAACTCGAAAACACACCTCTCAAATAGGGATTGGCTGCGTCGTGTTTTTTTGACAGGTTATGTTATTTATTACTAGAATGTATATCAAAGTATTGTAGTACATGTAAGTATGCAAACTTTTAACTCAGTGGAAAATAATGTAATGATAAAAGTGTAAATGATATAAAGTCTCGTAAATTTTACTGAAGGAAATAACATAGGCTATAGATTATTCCATCTGTATAAGTCGCAGGATAGCATAGCATAGCATATAAGAAGCAAGTTATAGCATATCATATCTATTAGTCGCATATAAGATATTGGAAAGATCACAAAAATGTGTTTACGCACCACTCTTCTTTCAAGTTTGACATTCAAGTAATTTAATGAAAAATTATGGTTCTGATATCACATTCAGAAGAAGACTATATAGGCTCATGTCAACAGCAGTTTGGAGCGGCATTACGAAAGCTATTTCAAAATGGAGTGCTAAGGTGTCACACTTTGAGATAAGTCATTACAAGGTTTGATAGAAGAAGCTATAAAAACTCATGGGATATAATGAGAACACAATTCTTAGAAATAATAGGAAATAAATTCAAAGAAACTTTCTATTTAGCCAACTTTGTAGCATAACTGTTATACAAATACTCAGCACTTTGCAATAACAAGTTCTCTTCTCAGAAGCATTTCTGTTCGTGATATCGACAGCAGAGGCAAGAGAGTTAAAATGACTGATATACACGTAAGGAAATTCATATAAAAATACCCATCAATAAAGTTATTTGCAAATATTATGTCGGAAATCAAAGACTGGATGGAAGAATCAGGCTGGATTATCAAACAGAATGTCTGACACATAATTCAAATGAAGTTTTATAATATGGATTAACTGTTCAAAATAGGCCATTACTTCACTCTACCATTATTGTTTTTATTACAGTAATTTGTTTATGTTCAAGAATACAATCTAAAAATTTTAAATCATTAACAAATTTTTACATTCGAAGGAAATAACACTGCCAAGATCTTATTTAAGAGATGCTTGGATATATTATGGCAATGTTCATCAATGAGAAAACAAAGCATACTAATTGTGTAAATTAGCACTAAAAAATTACACCCTTAATATGAAACGCACAGAATACTTTAATTTTAAGAAGGAAGGGCCTGCACATATAAACCTGAATTTTCTTTGAATAATAAAAAAATATTTTTAAATTTGGTCAGAATACGGGATTAGCAAATATTTCATAAATAAAAGGGGGTAGCAATGATTTTCGTTTTCATTTTCATGATACTGTTTTGATAATTTAAAAATAAATATGTTTTAAAAAAACATTATTACATAGTATTTCAAGCTTTAATTAATATGATAGACAGTATTTTGTATTTAAAATAAATAATAAAAAAAAATAATAATAATAAAGTATATTAAAAAAATAAATACTAAAAAAATATATACGGTCAAAATAAAATACTAAAAAATATATATTAAAATGAAATAGCTCAAAAATATATATTAAAATGAAATTTAAAAATATGTATATATTAAAATGAAATGTACCAATAAACTTCCATAATTATTTTAAAATAAAAAAAAAAAATTGTTAAAATACCATAATCTCTTAAATAACAGAAACAAAGACAAATATTTTGAACATAGTTATCAATTGCTCCCTTTTGTATAAAATTTCCTAAATTTTTTAAACATACATTATCAACTCCCTCTCTTTAACTCAATTCCTTTCACAGCCACATCTTCCTTTCATTGGTTTCTCTCCCAAGAATATAAATCACCCACATCTTAAAAAATATGAAAGGCATTCCTAAATGCCTCTCAGCCATCCATTCCTTTTTAATACGCTTTATTAGTTTCACCTGTATGTTTGCTTGTATATCTTGGCAGCTTTTTCCCACCTGGAATCTGTTTTCCCCATATACACTATTTAAGCTTCAAAGGAAACATTTACAGGCATCTTTTTGAAAAGAAAACAGTTGATTCTTTTGGCCTCCTTCTTCATATGATTTCACTGAATGTTTTGTTTGTTTGTTGTAACTGACACTTTGGGCTCGATTTTGTCCTACTTTAAACGATCAGATTTAATTTAAACGTTTTGAAATATAAATTTGTCATTATGTGTGAAATATAAATTTTAAACATAAATTATCGAACTATCATCCCGTATGGAATATAAATTTTACACATAAAAATTGTCAACTCTCTACAACTCAATTCCTTTCACAGTCTGCATCTTCCTTCCATTGGTTTCTCTTTCAGGAATAAATCATCATGCATTAAACCATGTAAGAAGGCATTCTAGTACTTTCTAAGCCATCCATTCATATTTCTAAATTCAAGAAATTCTTAGCTTGCACAGGACTTCTTCCTCCACATCAAAAACAACATTTGGAATTCATACCAGAGTACCCTTTTCCATCAGCCCTTCACCCCGCTAAATCTATTTAAGGAAGCACTGAATTTTTAGGTCAATAGTCAAGACTCACACAAAGGGAGCGAAGTCTGGGAGGGAACAAGGAAAAGATATGAGAGAGTCGGCGGCTCAATAAAATCACACAATCCCAAAGGTCAAAAGTGCATCTCCTCAAATCTGTTCTTTTATTGCACATTTGGAAAGTGCAATGGCTTGGGGAGTTATAATTTTTTTCACAGATTCTGATCAGTTTAGGAGGATAAGGCAAGAAATAATTTCGCTGATCATCCAAGTAAAAGGGTTCTTTTATTTTTTTTCATTTTTATAATACTGCCTAGTGCTTATAGGGACACATAAAACAGAAAGTGTTAAATTTAGTGTCAACTATCATTTTCGATCTGGGGGTGTTCGTTTTCTCTTTATATCGCAGCTGGGTTTTTTTTTTGTTTGTTTTTTTTTTGTCATTTGATAGCATGAATTAGTAACTGCACTATATAACCTATTTTGTAACTTTTATGAGACATAAATTTATAAAAGATTAGTGTAATCAATGTAGATTGAATGATACATCTATACGTACTGGAGGTTTATGAATTATTGGATCTATTTTAATGGCACGAGGTAAAAAAATGGTTCAAAATAAATGAGACCAAATTGTTTAATTATTTAATGAAATATGGTATTGAATGCAATTTCTCTTAATAAATTACGATGGTTTCAAACGATCACTGACCATAAAGATAAGAATATAAATATAACAGACTTTGAAAATGCAAAACATGTAAAAAATCAAGTACAAATATAAATATTTAAAATTTTTTTAAGAATTTTAAATATATCAAAATTTGTTTTTTTTTTTTTTTTTAGAATTTTAATTATATGTTTATTAAAAATATACATGTAGGTTTACACCGGTTTCAACAGACTCATCCCCAGCCGAAACCTCCAATTTCTGTAGATTTTGCTGGCTTCAACAGACCAGAATTTCGTTTCGACAGAGCCCCCAATTTATGTAGAGTTAGCCGCTTGCAAAAGATTCATCCCGGCCGAACCTACAGTTTTTGTTAGACTTCTCTACCCAGTCCAAAAACTTGAACTTTTGGAGTGGGTGTCTAGACAACAGACAATATCCTGCGTTTCTTTAAAAAGCCATTGGTGGTTCTACACCTACAATATTACAATAATATTTACGTTGGTTATTAATATTCAAAGCGCTACATTATCTCGCTCGTCTCTCGTTGTTCGTCCACATCCTACCAGCCTTCTCCCGCGCCCATCCTAGCGTTTCTCCTCCTCTTTTCTTCATCTACGGGATTTGCCCCTTCTCGTAGGGTCAGAGTTCAAAGTTGAATACTCCCCACATTGTAAACAGGTTCTGTCAAAGACAAGGGTCCCTGAAGTGTCGCTATCTAGTGATTTCGACACCAACAAATCCTACATACATTTCTTTTGAAAAAATTTTTGAAAAGAAAATACCATCACAACTTTTATTATTAGCTATTCTTATAATAATAATGAGATAAAAAAGTATCATGACTTTCTTTAAACAACGGAAAACAAACAACTACTTTAAACATAAATTATCACTTGTCATTGTATAAAAATATAAATTTTAAACACAAATTATAAACTCCTCTTTAACTCAATTCCTTTCACAGCCAGCATCTTCCTTTCATTGGTTTCTCTCCAAGAATATAAATCACTCATCTTAAACCGTATGTAAGGCATTCCTAAATGCCTCTTTAGCTTCCTTTCTTCTTTTAATTCCAGAGATTAACACCGCAGGATCTTCTTCCTCACATATCAAAAGCAACATTTGAAATTCATATCAGAGAGAACCCCTTTCCGTCCAGCCCTACACCACCACCCCTGCTAAACCGATGCCGGAGACCGCTGGGTCAGGATTTTGGGTCATCGGTCCAAAGACTCACGCGAAGGTAGTCTGGGGGAGGGAACCAAGAGGGTGGGGGTCGACGATAAAATCACGCGATCTCAAAAGGGTCCAAAAGTGCACCTCTCTCCTCAAATCTGTTCATTTTTTTATTACTTTTTGAAAAGAGCTTAGCTTAGGTTATGCTGCTGCACTTGGTTCAGTGGTTGAGAAGGGGGAGAAATAGTTTTGCTGAGTCTTTTGTAGCAAAAAGGGTTATTTGGGGTACTTTTATAACGCTGCCTAGACCTTTACATAGAGGACATGAAAATAAATTAAGAATTTAGTGTCAACTATCCACCAATCTGTGGAAGTGTTCCGTTTCTCTTTATATATCGCGACTTTTTTTTGACATTTGTACAGCAGGAATTAGTAACTGTACTCGTATAACCTATTTTGGTCACCTTTATGAGACATAAATGTATAAAAACGATTAGTGTAATCAATATAGATTACATCTATAGGTACTGGAGGCTTATAAATTATTGATTCTATTTATCTGGATCTCATAGACATTAGGTACAAAATGCTCAAAATAAATAAGACCAATAGTTTAATTAATTAATGAAATTGACTACAGAATATAATTTTCTGTTAGCAAATTACGATAGTCTAAGGTTTCAAAGTGAGCATTGACCATAAAGATAGGAGATTGAGTATTGATTCAATAATGATTTTATGATTATAGTGTAATCTATAAATGTCATATTATTAGCTGACTTTAAATGAATTATTTGGATTAAACCATAATATTGGTGTAGTATATATAAGCCCATCTCTTAAAAATTTTAATTAAAAATTGCCAAATTTCTTAAATCAGTTTAAAGGAGTCGCAAAGAATTATGTGTTTTTAGACATTAGTTAATAAGATATCTTTCCTTGACACAGCGTCTCAATGCCAAAAGGTTTCGAATTCGAGTCATGTGCGGGGTGCCATGCAATAATTGTAGTGGTTCTGATTCCCCTCTAAAATTTATGACCTCGTCTTGGAGAACTGTAGAATTTTAGGCGTAGGCCTTACAACCTTACCCCCGTAAAAAGAATAAGTAATCTCCTGTTTCGGTATCCTGTCAGATCGTTGTTTCGGAATCTGTCAGATCGTTGTTTCGAATCATCAGAATCTGACAGATTGTTATCAAACTATCATCACATATGTTAAACAACAAAGTAAAAGTCACACTATATGTATGATCACGTGAGGATTATGTCTGCCCCATATTGACAGCCCGATGCGCGCTCTACTATATCGCTATTCTATGGTTGCTTAATCTCTATCATTTCAGAAGAAATAGGACATACACTATGCTTTCACCTGGCACATTTTTTGTAGACATTTATCACAAATTTCAGTCAGTTACTTCATAGCTTTTATACTCCCTCTTGTGAGCTCTCTTACGTACTTTATCTTCGATTTATAGGTTGTTATACGTACGTGATCTATAGAGTTTCTGTATTGCCAAATGTTATGGACAAAGGCTTTATTTACAATAATACCGCTGGCTTTATTTACAATATTATTATATACAATACAAGTATTTTATTTACAGTTTATGTAAATTCATTGCTTGTCTCCTTCAGTATGTTCTACTTTGACGCTGCAACTACATCGATTCATTTTCCTTTCCACTGGCCAAAAACATGTTTGCAGTTCATTTTCTGATAACTGTTATGCTGTGACGTTTTCCCCTGACAGTATACAATGTCTCCAAACGAGTTTCTTTCAGCACAGCTTATTTTTTATGGGAAAAGGAAAAAGACAGAGAGGGTGCTAAATCAAGGGAATATGGAGAATGCTCCATTACAGCAATCTGTTTTCTAACCACAAATTGCTTTAAGGAGAACTCTTTGGACGAAGAAAATGTTTCGAGTTGTTGTTCTGGTTTTCGTTTTATCATGTCTAGATTCTCCTTGCAAATTTTTTCTAACAGTGTTTTTAGAAGTGTGGCTAGATTCATTATCATTCGGACACTATATCGACGATCTGTTCCAACAATCTGGTCGGTTTTCTTCACAATTTGTTTAGAATGCGAAAAAATATGCCATTATGGTTCTCGAAGTCGATGGCGACCTGATGGCCAATTGGCTACGATCTAATCTTTGGGCTTCAGGTTCGAATCCTGGCAGTGGCATGGATGTTAATGGCTAACCACGTTAAATTATATGTACCGGTCTAATTAGCTTAAAGTGTGCAAAAAATGACCATAGAGCGACAAACCAAACCAAATTTGCACTATCTTCCTTGAACTTTTTGTACCCATCAAACACTCACTTATGAACCATGCAGAGTTGATAACACTTGATAACGACTGGCGAAAGTCTGAGCGGCATTGATGATTGCAGGCTGAGACACGTCCAAGGTCGTGATCCCCTGGCGATCATTTGACTCTCATTAAATTCAAAAGGTGTTCCTCGGTAGTATAGCGATAAGTACCCAGCCTGTCACGTGGGGAGACGGGTTCGATTCCCCGCTGGGCAGCGCAATGTTTTTTGGGACCTGAAAGGCCGAGTGTCTAGCTCTCTGGCGGTCGGTGCCACAGGTTTTCAGGTTCGAGTCTCGGCGGTGCCATGAATGTTTGTAGGGGTTCGGAATCCTCTTAAGCAGTAAGTCCTGGTCTCATATCACAGAGCTCAACCAGTCTTCTCACCCACATCATTCCCAAACTGTAAAGGGGCAACTCAGTTCTAGGCTCAGTGATGTGATGTATTTTAGTAGGAGTTCAAAAGGAGCTACACATTTAATAGCGTTACTTCACAAGCAGACATCATATGTGTGAAGAATGTGTATATGGTTTATGCCAATTAATTATAAATCTGAAATGAGTGACATCGTAGTCAAGGATTTGCACTGAAATATTTATTGTCTTTCATTTCTTTTGAAAGGAGACATTAATTATGAAGCATTTTTAATGGCAGAGAAATAAACAAATCTCCTTATATATTGCAGTTTATTTTGTGAAACTAATTAAATTCGAAAAGGTAATGGAGTCGCATAAAGAAGTTTAAAACTGTTAATACAATTTAAAAGGGCTTCTATCAATTAATCAATAATTTATTACCTCGCATCTACATATTTTATTAATGAAAAATATATATGGATAATATATGATATAATGATATATGAATATGATATATTAAACTGGAAATACCAGAAGAAAATAGTAATTATTAGAAAAAACTTAACTTAAAAGTGATATACGTTATTTTGGAAATGTGTCATGTGTTAAAAAATGTCTTGATAAACACAAAGATTTGGGTATTTCATTTGCAATAAGTTTGATTCTAATTTGGCTAAAAACTATTATGAAATCTGTGATGTTATTTGCAAGAGTATCAATATTTTCCTAATGAAATTCATAAATACATTTTAAAATTTGATTCAAAATTAACGTAATTAATAGATACTGGAAGTGATGTAACAATCATTAAAAATAGTGAGTATGATATATGAAACTATCCTAAATTATTGTTTGATAATGGGAAATTAGTGGGTGTATGTAAAGGAGATTATTCCAGTAGGGTATTTTAATGCTAAAATCACAATTGATGATGTTAAAATGAAAGTAGCAATTCATGTTCTTGAATAATTGTATTATTGACATGAATATGTTAAGCCAATTAAATTTCCTGTTAATTATAATATTCTTTTATAAAAATACATATAGAATTTAATGTGAAGATCATTCGGTGGAATGAAGAAGAACATTTTCTGAAGTACCATAAGTCAAATCAAATTTGCAGCTGTGGGAAGAAGAAGCATTTCACCCTCAAGGCCAAACAACGAAGCGAGCGCGATGCATATTCGTAACATCACGAGAGCTGTTGACAAAATAAAAAAAAAGAAAATAGTGACGACAGTTAAGACTATAACTGACGTAATAGGTGTAGAGGAGATGGATTTATCACCCACTCTGAACGATGAATGTCGACGCCATGTTTCCGAACTTGTAAAGAAGTATAAACCGATCAGATTATTTTCTCAAAGAGTTGTTAAAGAAAATAAGAAGAAATTTATCAAAGAAACTAAAGAAACAAAATCCCAAAATGCTAAGGTACAAAATAAAAAGTGAAAGTGTCTATGTTCGAGAAATTTTAATCACAAGTTGAAAATGTAATACCAATCTTTAAGAAATATTTAGTTTTGTTTAGAAAAAGAGGAAAAGTAGACGGTTATTTAATTCCTGTCCCAAAAGTTGTTTTTGTGCCAATTCACCACATTGATTTTAATGGAACTGATAAGGAAGACATGAAGATTAATGAAATTTTAAACGAAGAACGTAACGTAAGAAAGCTATGTCTTAACATAATTTAAGATAGAAAAAAATTAACACAGTAATCATATAAAAACATCCTCAAAATTCCAGAAGAAAATCGGAAAAAAGAATTACAATAAGCGTGTAAGTCACATTAATGATCTGGTGTCCATTCAACAGAGCCAATTCGCTACTCTAATGAAGCTGAGACCAAAATATTTCGGACCATATGAAGTCATACAAGTAACGCTTAATGATCTCTATGAAGTTGGAAAAGATTGGACGGTTCGAAGGGTCCAATAATACTTCTGATGATGCAGTTAATCATAAGAAAAGATGGTTTCAAAAGCATGATTATTCTTTAACAAATATGAAAAATCAAATAACGATACTTTATCGTTTTTGACTTTTCCTGGAGTGGGACTTTTGTGAACTCTCTTTCTTTATAACTGTTATACTTTTTTTTATTATGAACTTTAAAAAGGGATATGACATGTCATTCCTCACGAAATTTTCAACAATGCTGCTTTGTTGTTTCTCAATTTTCATTCATTTGTTTACATATCGTTTCTGGTAACTAAGACAACTAAGAAGATGATGACAATGATGATGCTGATCATGATGATGATCAACTGTGTATCGTGAGTCTTAAAGTTGATAACTGTGTTCTTACAGAGGACAATAAGGATGCTTAAACTACTGTGAACTGAGTTCTTATACAGGGCAAGAAGTGCTCTTCAATTACTAAAAAAAAAAAAATTTAATTAGACATTTGGAAAATTATAAATATGCATTTTGACCTACTTTGCATATAATTTAGTAAATATTTTTGTTTCAAGAATAGAATATTAATTAACTGTTAAGTGTTTATAGTATAAAATAAACTTGCAACAGGGACCGAGTCTAGATTCTTCAAATTAATAATACAAATTTCAAAGGTTTCTAAAATTAATTTTCTTTTACTCCCTTATTCTAGATTTTATAAAATGCCTTTTAGTTTGTTTATACTACATCTAAATTAGTTTCTAGAAATTTTATGAACGATACATGTCGAGAGTACACATACGTCAGACACTATCATCAAATATGCTTTTAAAGAATATCATTTTCTGAGCAGGAGGAATATTTGAAAGGAACTAAACACTGCTCTTTTAAATTAATCCTTTTATCTTTATTACCTTGAAGTTATTGAAAAATCCTGAAGTTTTTCCTTCTTGGATAAACAAGAAAAATACATAAAAACTGTTTCCCCATTTAGAAACAGGGAGAGAGCTTAGGATTTTTATTTTAGGACCAGAAGCGCAAACAGGAATTGCAATAATAATAATAAAAAAAATATAAAGAAACAAAGCAGTAATCCAAAATCACGAGAAATCTGCGGTTGCCACTTATTTTATTGCAACCAGGAGAAATATGCGAACATGCATATTTGCGTCGTAAAAGTACATCATAAAACTCATAGCTGTAAAGGAATAAAGAAATGCGCCTAGATGCATGACACAGCCCATATGCTTACCGTTATTCACGAACTTGATGGAAATGCGTAATAGAAATAATCAAAAACGATCCACTTTTGAATATTGGAGAAATAATAGCAGCTGCGTTCCATGCAAATAAAAATTAAGATCACGGTATATAGTAAAAACAAATACTTAAGTTTCAATCATTTAAAAAGTATTACTGAAGCAGATTCAATTTTGATATTAAACAGCAAGTTCGGCAAACTGTTACGGAAGCCATCTGGGCTATTTTGCTAATTTTATGCTCATCTATGTACTGCAGCATTTTTCTCACGAAAGAACTTTGGCATTTCATTCCTAGGAGAGAGGAATATATGCTATTTGATAAGTATATAAAAACCCATCACTCAAATTTGACAACAAATAAGCAGTGTTGTGGCTAGTCATATTACATGTAATTATTAATGAGAACAACCTGTCACTCAAATCTCATTGCAGATACTCGGTATCATGTACAATGAGATTCAGAAAATAACAAATGTCTGTGCGACCTTCGCTGGTCAAATCAACTACAGATTGAATACTAGTGAATACGATGAATTGTTCTACCGTGATTGTGTGATAGACTACGAGCTGAGAAATGTCTACCCCAATAAGAATTGAGGGAAACTAATTCCCCTCTTTGTCTCAAAAAGAAGTTGAGAATTGTCTTGAAGTTTTTTTTTTTTTTTTTTTGGTGAAGAAGGTATACTGTTCTGCGACGAGTCGATCAGAACGGTAGTTTTCCTTTTTTTTCTCTGAAGTGACTGAATAGATCGGGATTCCTTCTGTTTCAAAGTTGTGGTTTCGTGTATCACGCCGTGTGATAATTAATGTTTGCCTCAGACCAGGTATTTTTAAATTCGACGTAGACTCCTCGAGTACTCTGAAAATCTCTGACCTTGGAGTGAACTCTACGTGTGATTTAAACGTGTATTTGTGAATAAAATTTAAATCTTTAAAATCCTTTTCTTGTAAATAATAAATTACAATAATCCAGAGTTTTGTATTTATATATATATACAGTGCTTGTAACTAAAAATTAAAAGTGATCCCATGAACTCAGAAAGTGGTCCTCTTCTTGAAGCCGTTGTAAGTTTAATATAGGCCGAGACGTTACAATATTAATCCATAATAACACGAATGCAATGGCCAGATAATTTTTTGCCAATATTGAAGAGGCTGGCATCCAATAATATTGAAACCTCAGTTTACTAAGAGAGATAATGGTAATATATTTCCTGATAAATTTAAGAGAGAAATAATTTCAAAGTAAAAAAAAATTTTTTTTTAAATGCACTGATTAGAGTCACATAGTTATTATATAACATATAACATAGTTATCTTTAGAGTAATATACTTTGCTCGCGAAAAAAGATGTTGTTGCAATTTCATGTTTTGAATATTTGTTTAATTTTTTCCTTTATAGTTTGTTTAAATCAATATCAAAAAATATCTTTCCTTTTAATGATAATTGTTAAGGTAATTAAAGATATTTTTTTAAATAAATCAGTTGAGGAAATGATTAAAAATGATTTTGAGGAACAAAAAAAGATATTAATTACATACAGTTTTAGAGATGAATAAATATATTTTTTTTTTAAATCCAAAAAAGATTCCAAAAAGACGTATACTAAATATATATTTGAAATTTAATTTATCAACTCAAATGAGTCATTTTTAAAATAATTTTCAATGTCATAACTGTAGTTACAAAAATAAACATTAAAAATATTATACAAAATTTATGAATAAAACATTTTGGAATAAAAAAAGTAAACTTTTCCTTTCATTTATTTTGTCAACATTTTTGCAGCAAAATCGATTTTATCGTCAAAAAGGAAAGTAAAAAAATATCGAGGAGATTTATTTTGTAACTTTTATAAAAATGTTTTACTAGACCAAAAGAAAGTACTTTTAACAAACATTTTTTTTTACGCAAAAAGAATTTCAAAAGCTTTATACCTGAAGAAATTTTTTAAGAAGGATTATAAACATATAATAAGAGTTTTGTTTCCTAATGTTAGTAAAATTTTCGATATACTAAAAGCAAATGTTTAATTTAAAGAAAAAAAGTTAAAGAAGCTAAAAGAAAGCTAAAGTTTAAGGAAAGAAGGTTAAAGTTAAAAAAAGCTTGCTGTAATTAAAAGTGGATCTATAATGTTAAAAAAAACACTTTTAAGTCAACATTTTTCCACCTTTCACAATCTATTGAGATGATTGTTATACATACAAATATTTTATTTTTAAATAAATAAATAAATATTGCATCTTTTTTATTTCAGTAAATGTTTTAGAATAAATATCTTTAATTAAAGGTTCTTACTGTAATTAAAGGATGTAATATGATGTAGTAAAGGATGCACTTATGATTAAGAATACCATAAAAAAGAGTCTTTATAAGAGAGAGTTTTACTAGACTAGGAAAGTCGAAGAGTCTTTATGGAATCCAATATGAGTCATTTTGTGTTCCTTTGAGTGCAGTTTATTAACCCATCATTGGTTAATCTAGAAGAAATATAGAACAATTTTTATCATCAGTGGTGGATGATGTCAAATTAAAATTCATGGTCTTAAAAAATTCCAGCAACAAAAGTAAAATGACATTAAAATAAATAAGCCCTTATGTTAAACTACATTATTTTTCATATTGATATATATTAGATTATATATTAATTCAGATTTCATTAATATAACATATCGGCTCTTATATTAGGCAAAATCGATTTGGTAACTGTTTCAAGAAGATTCATGGGGAACACTTTTATTTTACAAAGTTACTATATATGTATATATATATATATATATATACAAATATTGAATTTTGGATTATTATACAACGAAAAAATTAAAAATAAAATTGTGATCAAATTTTATTTTTTAATTTTTCATATTGTTTAACGTTTTCATATCGTTATTTTTAATTTTTCATATCGTTCACGATTAAATTACAAGTACAGTTTACTCAAGGTCGGAGATTTTCAGAGTTCTCAAGTCTGCTCCGAATCTAATTATCTGGTCTGCGGCAGACCTTAATTATCACACGGCTTAATACACAAAACAACAAGGGGCTCCCTTGATAAACAGGCAGAAACTCCGGCCCATTCAGTCACCTCAGAGGAAAAAAAAAGGAAATCAACAATTCTGGTCGACTCGTCGCAGAATTCTCTCCTTTCTTCACCAAAAAAAAAAAAAATACTTTTAAGACAATTCGTCAAGAGGGTGGTCATCTTTGCTCACTTATTATTGGAATAGACATTCCTCAGCTCGTGGCTTATCACCAATCACGATAGAACAACTAATGGTATAGTTCATATTCAATCTGTTGTTGTTTCTATCTGTGAAGATCCAACAGACATTAGCTAATTTCTGAATCTCATTATACCTGATACCGAATATCTGCTATCAGATTTTGAAAGTGACAGGTTGTTCTCATTAGTACAAAAACACTAATTGTATGTAATATAATTACCCACAATACTTCTTGACTGTTTCACATTTGAGGGATGGGTTATTTTATACTTGTCAAATAACATACATTCCTCTTTCTCTTCACATGAGAAAAAAATGATATATTACATTATACAAAACATTACAAAAAAGAAATTACAATTTAAGTCTCATGAAATATTAGAGTTTCCTCAATTAAAATATACATTATTTTTTAAAACCATTGAAAGCGGAAACAAAATCCAGTAGTGTTCCTTAAGAAACTGCACATAAAGTGAAAAATCTTGAGAAAAAAATTGAACTAATAGCAAACATAGATCCCTGGAGCATAAATTTCAAATACCAACTTCCAAAACCGATATGATTTAAGAGCTATTTTACCCGTGGAATATTTCAGGGTGTGGGTAGACAGGAGAAAAATTGTTAAGAAAAGATACCAAGTTTGGGTACCATGAAAAAAAAAATTTTTTAACCACTTTTTTGACTAAATTAATTAGCAACCTGTGTGACTGAGTAGTGTTATCCACTCCCTTATACTAATCCATACTTTTTTACACTTAAAAGTTATGGAGGAAAAAAAATTTTTTTCTTGATCAATTTTATGTGTATATATTAATATAATATATACGTATTGTGTCTTAAGATTAATTACCTAAAAATTCTGGCAAAATTTTTTCCTACATGAAGATTCTATGTCGTTCATTTTTTTAGAATATTGTACAATTATTTTGAAACATTTGTTAATGGAAACTTTTGAAAATGTCTAGTTTAGGAATTTTTTAAATTTTAAATCTCTTATAGAATTTATAATGCAAAATTCTATAATATGTCAGTACGTCAAAATTTATAGCATATAATTATTATAGGCTGTATCATGCTAAATTTTATAAATATGATGGCTATTTTTAAATATTGCATTATTTCTTCCCACTTCTGATAACAGTATTTTTAGGGCTTGATGGCCGAGTGACAAGCGCTCTGGCGTTCGGTGCCACAGGTTTCAGTTTCGAATTGGCGGTGCCATCGATGCTTGTAGTGGTTCGGAATCCTCTTTAAGTCTTAGGTACCGGTCTAATATGATTGCAGAGAATTAGGAATATAACTGACAACCCTAGCCCTTAAAAGTCATCGTCACAGGGCCAAGTCAGACTCTCTACGGGTTCTCCATCCAATAGAAGCTGCCCCCTTTCCCCAGCATCCAGGAGACCACATGGGTTCTTGGACTTGTTATAGAATGCTGTCTACAAAGAGGATAAGGAACAACGACAAATATTACATCAATTTTGTTCAAACTTCAATCAGAGTTTAAATGTAGTAGTATTTTAGTGTATTTTTTCATATTAACTATAAATATTGTAACATAAAAGATTTTGTTGTGTGTTTTATGAAAATTCATAATATTTTTTTTTTTCTTGTTTTTGTAACGCATAAATTCTATTAAGTGAAGTTGAAATTAATGTAAATAAAAATATTTAAATATATGTTACCTTTATTTCTACGACAATGATTTAAAATTACAAAAGTTGAATACTGTTTAAATTTTAATAAAACACTAAAAGGATTAAATGCTTTTAAAGACCATTAATTTCAGTTTAATTCATGTAATCAGAATATATTTCATTTAAAATTACGTTCAATATTATGTTTCACCAATTTGTTTAAAACATTTAAAGTAGAACTTTGGAAATAAAAAAAAACAATGCTGCATAAATATTACATAATTAGAATGATATACTTTAAAATGAAAAGACTAATTTAATTTTACTTTGATATTCGTAATTGCGTTTAACAAAATAAATTCTACTTGAAAATCTTGTTTCTCTAATACTTTTTTCTCCATTTTTAAATGTTTTTACTTTATTTTCGAAGTAATTTTTATTGTACGGCTAACTGTCATATGTACTTCATATGTAATGGGTGGAATAAGTAATAAAAATACATCAAAGATATTGCTTAAATGTATTTCCATATTTCATTAACCCTTATTTTTTAGAGTAAAATTTTTTTGTTAATATTTAAATATACAAAATACAATATGATTTAAAACTTCAATAATTATTTAAATCAAAGGAAATGCATTTTTGAAACTTTTTATGATTATTTAAATTTTTATTTCCTCAACTTATGTGCAAAAAAAATTTCTACAGATGCAATTACTTTGAAGTCTCAATTATTTCTCAAAAATTCATGAGAATAAAAAATCAATGTCAATATCTTTTTTTATTTGTTATAAAGTATTTCTTCTTATTTAAACTTCAGAATTTCTTTATTTTTAAATGGCAAATGCACGTATTTTTCCTTCCTTTAAATAAGTTAACTTATTTTTGTTTGCCTTGTAAATCAGAATTGATGAAAGAATATATATTTTTTGTTTTGATTTGATTTTAAGATTAGCTAAAAATGCGGAGAGTACATTTAAATGTACAATTTCTTAAATATTCTTTGAATATTTTAACATTACATTTATTAAAATATTAATATAAAAAATTATTTTTGTTAGGATTGTGAAAAAGTCGTTTGAATATAAAATATCTTAAACGCATTGTATAATTTAAATGTTTTATAAAAAAGAAGTTAAAAAACAAGTATCCTCGTACTAGGAGCACATTTTTCCAGAAATATACATCCCTCGAACTGCAGTTTTGTCTCGATCAAATAAATTTCGTAACCAGACTTGAACAATGCACGTCCAAACCGCAACAAAATTCGATGCGCTTTCGAACAAGAGGCGACGTTTCGTTCTTAATCCAATAACTGGATTCAGAAGTCCTCATGTCGTAATTCCTGAAGAGCAATCGAAAACTAAACTAGAACTTATTCCAACATTTCGGAGAGAGTATTTGTTAATCTACTATTGTTCGATACATAGATTCATACACTACTGTGTCCAAAAAGTAAGACCAATTTTCAATTTAAAATTTCCAGGTTTAAGGGATTTCTATTTTTTTTTTTTTTTTTTTTTTAGGTTGCTGGCACTGTCCTTGACGTCTGTGGGAAATTTGACGTCAAAATATTCATTAGTGTTGAGTTGTGAGACGCTAAAACTGATTTTAGCGATTTTTGAAATATCTGAATTAATTGAGCAAAGGACTTGCATTCAATTTTGTTTGTAGAAACGTATAGAATGTTGCCGAAGGCATTCATTGAGCATTTCTATATCGGAAAGAAATGTTTACAAGTTGTATAAACAGTTCAAAGAAGGCAGAAAAAAGCGTTGAACCAACTTCAACCGATGAAGCTCATGTCCAAAAAAAAATAAAGATTTGGTGCTTACAAACCGTTGTTTTAAAATTAGAGGCCTTGCTGATGATGTTAGAATTTCAAAATCCCATTTTAAAATGATTTGGGCCTCAAACGCGTCAAATCTTGATTGGTACCAAGACGAACAGACCTCTGGTCGACCATCAACGTAAACCGACGAAGCTCAAGTCCAAAAATTAAAGATTATTTGGTGCTTGAAAACCGTTGATTTACAATTAGAGGCCTTGCTGATGATGTTAGAATTTGAAAAGAAAGCGGAACGAAGGAAGTACGGGCGGAAGGAAGGACGGACGGAAAGAAGGATGGAAGATAGGTAGGAAATCGTTAGAAAGGAAGGAAGAACGAAAGGACGGAAGGAAGGGAAGGACGGACGGACGGAAGGAAGGAAGAAAGGACGGAATGAATAAAGGAATGAAGGAAGGAAGGAAGAAAGAAAGGACGGAATGAGTGAAAGAAGGAAGGAAAGAAAGTACGGAAGGACGGACGGAAGTAAGTAAGTAAAGAAGGAAAGAAAGACGGAAGGAAGGGAGGACGGACGGAAGAAAGGAAAGAAGGACGGAAGTAAGTAAGGAAGGACGGACCTACGGGAGGGAGGGAGGAATTATTCTTACTTCTTCTACCGTTTCGAAAGTAAAAGGAAACAATTAAGAGTCAGGGGTTCAATGATGGATGGATTAATGGATACTCACTCACTCTTACTTTTTATATATATATATATATATAGAATGGATCTCACGGAACTCACTCCCTCATATATATATATGTGTGTGTGTGTGTGTGTGTGTGTGTGTAAACCCAGCAATGAAATTATCAGCCAACAGTTGATTTTTCTTCTTATATTCACATTTAAGTGTATTCTTTAACTCTTTATTGAACTAAATAATAAAGCGTGTATGCGTGTTTCTGTGTATCATTTTGGAACAACTCCATATGCCGTTTTTGTGCACGATTATAAAAACAGAACATGTTTTTGGTATGGTAAAGACAAAAAAAATTACGTAGATTAAGACCCTGCGTAGAAACTAGAATATCATTGACAAAGCACCTGACCTTGTATTTAAAAAAGTGGATTTTACCATAAAAATTAAATATAATGAATAAAAGCTTTTTTTACTTTTTTTTTTTACTTTTTCTTTAAGCTGAATTTTAATTATATTCCTTTGTTCTCAAGCTTTCATAAAATTCTGAAAATCCTTCAAACGAAGTTAACAATTATATTGTTTTATTTAAAATGGATTTATAAGTAGGATCGCAAACAATGCATCTGTGAACTGTGATATCTGATGTACTACTGTGTCCAAAAAGTAAGACCAATTTTCAATTTCCCGGGCATATGGTATCTCAATTTTTTTCTTTTTAGGTTGTTGGCACTATCCTTCACATCTGTGGGAAATTTTTCGTCAAAATATTCATTAGTGCTTGAGTTACGCTTCGTTTTGTAAAATGCTAAAACTGATTCCGGTGATTTTTGAAATATCTCTTCAATCGACTCAAAACGGTGTCGCCGGAGAGGTCTTTTGCATTTAAGGAATAGCCAGAAGTAGCACAATGCTAAATTTGGTGAATACGGTGGTTGTGGAACGATATGGGTTTCATTTTTGGCGAAAAAGTCACGAAAATCAATACAGTGTGAACTGACGCATTCAGTGTTCTCGGAACCAATCAAGATTTGACGCGTTTGAGGCCCAAAACATCTTTTAAAATGGGATTTTGAAATTCCAACATCATCAGCAAGGCCTCTAATTTTAAAAGCGACGGTTTGCAGGCACCAAATCTTTATTTTTTTGGACATGAACTTCGTCGGTTGAAGTTGGTGAGCGTCTGTTGAAGTTGGTTCAACGCGTTCTGTGCCTTCTTTAAAATGTTTTTACGACTTCTAAACATTTCTTTCCGACATAAGAATGCCCACCGAATGCCTTCTGCAACATTATATACGTTTCCGCAAACAAAATTTACCGCAAGTTCTTGCTCAATTAATTCAGACATTTCAAAGATCGCCGAAATCAGTTTTAGCGTCTCACAAAGCAAGCGTAACTCAAACACTAATGAATATTTTGACATCACATTTCATACAGATGTCAAGGACAGTGCCAATAACCTAAAGAAGAAACAAAATTGAGATACCATAAACGCCGGGAATTTTAATTTGAAAATTTGTGTTATTTTTTTGGTCACAGTAGTATCGTTTTATGTTAAATGGATTTATGATAAGTAGGATAGCGAACAATGTATCTGTGAACATTGATATCTGATGTAGGTGAATTATGCACCTTTATTTCGATGCAACGAATTCCATGAAACTACTCATGCAACCGAATTCAATGCAATTTCGCGCAAGAAGCCATGCTTCATTCTCCACCCAATAACCAGATAGCAGAAGTTCTCGTGCAGTAATTTCTGGAAGGCAATCGAAATTGACTTGGAACTCGTTCGAAAGTGACGCCCTCTGCGAAAGGGAAGTTCTGAATTGCGTGGGCGGGGTCGCAGGACATGAGTCACTCGGGTGTGGAAATGTGCATAATTGGTCACGAAAAATCACTTCCGTAAGAGGACGAGTTGAGTGATGGAATGAACAGCAAACAGTAATGGACCTTGGGAAAATTAGCTCCTGACAGCTTTACTTACTTGATCAAAGTATTTGCTGGACTACGCTAGTAATATATAAATGTTAGATGTTTTATTGAGAATCCTTGACTTGTTTTCATATAGGTAAAATATAAAATAAATCGATAATAATTAAGTAAATATAATAGGAATGCTGGAAAATATGTATACGTTATTATTCCCAATCTCTTTATTATAACACAGGCATGGAAAAAATATTAAATATTTTATAAAGGTCATACTTCCACTTGAATATTTTTCTTTTTGGTGAAATATAAAATAGCTATGAATTATTTATATAATTATAATTAATGGTAGTAAGGATCCATCATGCCTTCCCAAACGCACTATATAACAAACAGGAAGAGTTCCAGTTTGACAATAGAATTTTTAATATTTAATTTTATATACATTCATTACCAACATTATTGTTGGATAGTTACAGAAGAGCATATTTATTACATATTAGGATGGCTGCAAAAAAAAAAAAAAACAGTTTTGCATCACTTCATATATGCGATTACTGAAGTAATTTATTATTATTTAAAATTCATTTTGTGTGAATATTTGTTACCAACTACTATTAATGTTGATTAAAAAAAATTTTTAATTATTTAATTAATCTGAAAACCACCATGGATATTCACATTTCTGAACATTATCTAAAAAGGTTCATGTTACCCTGATTAGTTTTAACATTGTCTCTATTACTTATAGCAATAATTGAAAAACAGCATTTAAAATAAATTATAAAAAAAAGTGATTTAATTTTGTTTTAAAGAGAAATTAAACGATAAGTACATAATGTAAGAAATAATCAATAACAATGAAAATATTTAATGCGGAAAGTATACAGAATGACCTAATTGAACTGATCTACATCTTCATTAAAATGTTTTCGTTCTTTCAATTTCTAATGAAATTATGGTATATGCAAATATTATACACTGAAGTGACAAAAGTCATGGGATACCTCTTAATATCGTGTCGGCCCTCCTTTCGCCCGGCGAAGTGCAGCAACTCGACGTGGCATGGACTCAACAAGTCGTTGGAAGACTTCTGCAGGAATATTGAGCCATGCTATCTCGATAGACGTTCATAATTGTGAAAGCGTTGATGGTGCATGATTTTGGGCACGAACAGACCTCTCGATGATGTCCCATAAATGCTCGATGGGATTCATGTCGGTCGATCTAGGTGGCCAGATCATTCGTTGGAATTGTCCAGAATGTTCTTCAAACCAATCGCGAACAGTTGTGGCCCGGTGACATGGCGCATTGTCATCCATAAAAATCCCATCGTTGTTTGGGTACATGAAGTCCATGAATGGCTGCAAGTGATCTCCAAGTAGCTGAACATAAGCATTTCCAGTCAATGTTCGGTCCAGTCGCACCAGAGGACCAAGTCCATGCCATGAAAAACAGCCCACACCATTACGGAGCCACCACCAGCTTGAACAGTGCCTTGCTGACAGTTTGGGTCCATGGCTTCGTGGGGTCTGCGCCACACTCGAACCCTACCATCAGCTCTTGCCAACTGAAATCGTGACTCATCGGACCAGGCCACGGTTTTCCATTCATCTAGGGACCAACAGATATGCTCACGTGTCGTGCAAGCGATGTCGTTCTGTCAGTAAAGGCACTCGAGTCGGTCTTCTGCTGGAATAGCCCAAGAAAGCCAAATTTCTCCGCACAGTTCTAACAGACAAGTCCCTTGTACGTCCCACATTGATTTCTGCGGTTATTTAACGTAGTGTTGCTTGTCTGTTAGAATTTACGACTCTTTGCAGACGTCGCCGGTCTCGGTCGTTAGTGCAGGCGGTCGACCACTGCGCTGTCCATGGTGGGATGTTATGCCTGAAATTTCATACTCGGCACACTCTTGACACAGTGGATCTGGGAATGTTGAATTCCTAACGATTTCCGAAGTGGCATGACCCATGCGTCTAGCTCCAACTAACAAAACCTCTTCACATGAATAACTTGAACAGAAATGAAAGCTCTGCGAAAGCACTGCGCATTTATACCTGTTCTACGCGATGCTATTGCCATCTGAAAATTTGCATATTGCTATCCCATGACTTTTGTCACTTCAGTGTATATATATATGTATATATATGATACACAATATATATACACATATACTACGTGATACACACGTACTAATTAATACATAAATGTATATATATACATATATATATATATATATATATATATATATACATATATATATATATATATATATATATATATATATATGTGTGTGTGTATGTGTGTGTGTGTGTGTGTGTGTGTAATATTTGCGTATGAACAACCATACCGATACAGATAGATATCTTCATTAAAAAATATTTTCATAAATAATTTTCATTATTTAAAATTCTAAGGTATATATAATTTTGTATTATTTATAGATAAAGGATATATATATGTGTGTGTGTGTGTAATATTTGCATATGAATAACCATACCGATACTGATAGATATCTTCATTAAAAATATTATCATAAATAATTTTCATTATTTAAAATTCTAAGGTATATATAATTTTGTATTATTTATAGATAAAGGATATATATATGTGTGTGTGTTTATAATATTTACATATGAATCACTATATACCATAATTTTATCAGAATATAAATAATAAGAAATGTTTTAGACAATATTTTTAATGCAGAAGATTTCTATCAATTAATTTAGGTCTTTCTGTGTACTTATAGATATATCTGTGTACGTATAGATATATCTGTGTACGTATAGTTATACCATAGGGTTTCTGTATTTCTATATACATAAATTATTAGAATTATTATAAATTTTAACAATTTTTTTGTTCTTTAGTAATTTTAATAAGGAGGCAAGAGAAATAAAAATTTATTGATGCAGTTTGAATTAAAATTCGTGGAAAAGTTATATGTTTTAATTTGCCTTTAATTTAATTTTTTTAATCTGGTTATTTGTATAAATTATCTTCATTTACCTTCCATCTAAAACTTCCTTTCATTGCACAATTTCCTTTAATTAAATTAAAAATTAAAATGAATCCATCGTCTTCTGTAATCAGCAAAAGTGTATGGAACAATTAATTGAATTCGGTAACAAATTCATCCACGCCAATGCGGGTGCAAGCATGACGGTAATCTAAAATGTGTTACATATTAACTTAAAGTATATCAAATACTTTTACGTATATCTTATACTATATGTTTTATAAATGAGTCCAAGTAGTTAATATTGAGAGTACCAGAAAAATTAAATTTATGTAGTGCAATATTTAATTGTTTTGATAAAACATGTATTGGCTTTTAATTAAATTTAAATGAGTAATTTTAATTTGAATTGTTAAGTAATCTGCTTTTTATTTGTTGCTTATTTTTATTTCCAAACAATTACTCACTAATTTTAAATCATACACATTTAAAGATTTTTTTTTTTTTTGTAATATTAAAGTTTTTAATCCATGGCGATATGGATATTTTATTAATTAATAAGTTATGAGCAATATTTTAAGTGTACTATATCATGTCAAGTGGATAGTATATCCTAATAACACTATGATTAGCATGTCATAAACATCACCTTGTAGAGTAGGTTATTTCAGTGAAAATTTCCGGGGATATTTTCCATATATTTAAGAGCTGCATGGGAAAAAAAATAACATAGAAACTTTCAACCAACTATAGAAGCAAGATAATTACACATGCTGTAAAACTCGCCATAGAGTCTACCGTTTAATGACTTTGACATGGTATGATATCGATCTTGTGTTTCTGCATAACAGCTGCACTTGTTATTACATAAAAAGTCAATAGTTGGCCTCATTAAATTTATGTTAAAAAATCATGTAAATATAAATAATAACTTTTTTTGTTAGCCTTTAAACTTCATATTTAAATATGACTGTAACGAAAATAAATTAATGCTAGTCATTAATATATTATGTGCAGTAGTACTATGTACAGAACATAACTTTCACAATAATTTTTTGTGGCAATATTTCAAATAATAACCTTGATTATTTTTCATAAAATACTATGTGATGTCATCATTATTTTAAAATACTATAAATTTGTAAATAATTTTACTTTTTAAAATTACAGTTCGAAAAACTGAATAATACATCATTTACTTAATAATAAACTAACAATGAAAGTTGACTTTTTTAAACTAACAATGAAATCTGTTTTTTTGAAATCTGTTTGACACAAACCTTTCATACTGTTGATGAAAGACGAGTGTTCATCCATCCATCCATCCACACACACACACACACTACATATAGGATCGCATGTATTGAATGAATATTGCTTGGTTTGCTTTTCATATATAGTATATGAAATATTTCATATATAGAATATTGTTTTTTAAATATATATATTATTTATATAATTGAAAATTACTTATAATGTTATTCGTTTTTAATGTTAAGCTAATATTTAAGAAGCATGGAGCAAATTGTAAATATAAAATAAAAAAAAAACTTTGTGAATAGTTTCTTGAATTTTCTAACTTAAGATTAGACCTATGATTACTACTAAGCAAGAAACATTGTTTTTAGGGTGTAGAAAGCAACATGGACGTCTGTTATGAGAAAAATGGGTGCTCTATTCTCAAACGTACAGGAGAAAAAACCACGACACATTATTCCTTATTATATATATATAAACTCTCAAATACAGCTGAAAAACAATCTCTACAAATACTGTCGCATGTATATATATATATATATATATATATATATATATATATTGTACTTAGGTAATAGCAAAATATTAGATTTTTTTAAAAGTAACAATAAAATCGTAAAAGTAAAAAAACAATTCATGATCGATGAAAATGATTTGTTTGTTGACCCTTTTATATATATAAACAAATTATAAATGTAGGAATTTTAAAACTGACTCTCAATTCATAACATGATAAAGCCGAAGGAAAAAATGATAATTCCCTAAACGATTAAACACAAATAAAATGGTACTTCCTCAGAGATTCAAATATTTGATGCTTCCTAATAATAATCCCCTTCCTCCTAGAAACTGATTTGCATGATCACGATGTATAAAATTGATGGCAGCACAGTTTACCGATAATGTTTGCAAAATCATCAGAAAATACAATATCGATTATTTCTTCACAGCTCCATCTTCATCAAGTTGGGTGCGATAATGAGTTATGAGCGCTGGGCTCCTCATTTATTGATTCTCAATTACTGGACCGGTGTCCAAATAAGTGCCGAACAACCTCATTAATTTGTCAGAATGGTTTGCAAATGAACGTTCCTGCCTTTAAGGCTGTCATCACCCATTATAAAAATCTTGAGTTTCATTTATATCGTGATAACAGTTTGAAATGTTTCGCAAATGTTACAAATTATCATTTAATAATGAGATGACTTACCGGGAGTATAGAAAATATTTCCTTGGAGTGTATAGTAAAAGAATCTAACGCCTCGAAGGTTTATTTCCTTAATTTTTGGATGATTTTTCAAAAATCCTAGTTTTATGGGCGCCAGGACCACATTTGGAGATTGATGTAATATTAAAGGAGTCAAGTTACTTTTTCTTAATGATCTTTGAAAGTATAATGATGAAAAATATAATAAATATTTTTAAGAATGAATGTAATTAATCAAAAGTTCTCATTTTCAATATTGACTCATACTTTATCTACTTTTGACATCAGTTGCGCGATGGTCGAGTGGCTAGCGTTCCAGCGCTCGGTACCACAGGTTTTAGGTTTGTGAAACGTTTTTTTTTTTAATTTTCTAGCTAAGATAGAAATATTACTAGTTTGTCTGAAACATTCTTTTTATGCTTAGAAAACTAAATGGACAGCTGTTATGACAAAAATTGTACTCCTAAATAAAAATTCTTAAAATACAGGTTTGGTTTTCACTCTACTGTCATTTTTTACACAATTTAGGCTAATTAGAACGGGACCTACAGTTTAACGAGAATTATTGAACCACTAACAAACATTCATGCCACCGCTAGGTTTTCAAACAGGAAGCCTGTTGTACTCAAGGACAGAGCGCTAACCAATTGGCCATCAGGCAGCTGAATGTATAGGAATAAAAGAAATGTTGCGACACGTTGTTCTGATTAATACATATAAACTTTAAGATACAACAGAAGTGCTCTCTACAATACATATATATTGTACTAAGGTAATAGCAAAATATAAGATTTTTTTAAAAGTAACAATAAAATAATAAAAGTAAAAAAAGTTCATGATATATGAAAATGATTTGTTTGTTGACCCTTGCTACATATAAACAAATTATAAAAGATGTGTTTTTAAAAGTGACTCTCAATTCATAACATGGTAAAGTCAAAAGAAAAAAATGATGATTTCCTAAACGATTAAACACAAATAAAATGGTACTTCCTCAGAAATTCAAATATTTGATGCTTCTAATAATTATCCCCCTTCCTCCTAGAAACTGATTTGCATGATCACGATGTATAAAACTGATGCCGGCACAGTTTACCGGTAATGTTTGCGAAATCATCAGAAAATACAATATCGATTATTTCTTGCACAGCTTCGTCTTCATCAAGTTGGGTGCGATAATGAGTTATGAGCGCTAGGGTCCTCATTTATTGATTTCTCAATTACTGGTCCGGTGTCCAAATAAGTGCCGAAACAACCTCATTAATTTGTCAGAATGGTTTGCAAATGAACGTTCCTGCCTCTAAGGCTGCCATCATCCATTATAAAAATCTCGAGTTTTATTTATATTGTGATAGCAGTTTGAAATGTTCCGCAAATGTTACAAATTATCATTTAATAATGCGATAACTTACAGGAGTATAAATATTTCCTTGTGAAGTGTATAGTAAAAAGAATCTAACGCTTCGAAGGTTTATTTCCTTCATTTTTGGATGAAGGAAATAATAATGATTTACCAAACATTCTAGTTTCATGTGCTCCAGGACGACTTTTGAGGTTTTATACACTGAAGTGACAAAAGTCATGGGATAGCAATATGCAAATTTTCAGATGGCAGTAGCATCGCGTAGAACAGGTATAAATGCGCAGTGCTTTCGCAGAGCTTTCATTTCTGTTCAAGTTATTCATGTGAAGAGGTTTTGACGTGATGATGACCGCACGATGGGAATTAACAGACTTTGAAAGCGGAATGTTAGTTGGAGCTAGACGCATGGGTCATGTCATTTCGAAATCGTTAGGAATTCAACATTCCCAGATCCACTGTATCAAGAATGTGCCGAGAGTATGACATTTCAGGCATAACATCCCACCATGGACAGCGCAGTGGTCGACCGCCTGCACTTAACGACCGAGACCGGCGACGTCTGCAAAGAGTCGTAAATTCTACAGACAAGCAACACTGCGTCAAATAACAGCAGAAATCAATGTGGGACGTACAAGGGACTTCTCTGTTAGAACTGTGCGGAGAAATTTGCTTTCTTGGGCTATTCCAGCAGAAGACCGACTCGATTGCCTTTACTGACAGAACGACATCGCTTGCAGCGACTCTCGTGGGCACGTGAGCATATCGGTTGGTCCCTAGATGAATGGAAAACCGTGGCCTGGTCCGATGAGTCACGATTTCAGTTGGTAAGAGCTGATGGTAGGGTTCGAGTGTGGCGCAGACCCCACGAAGCCATGGACCCAAACTGTCAGCAAGGCACTGTTCAAGCTGGTGGTGGCTCCGTAATGGTGTGGGCTGTTTTTTCATGGCATGGACTTGGTCCTCTGGTGCGACTGGACCGAACATTGACTGGAAATGCTTATGTTCAGCTACTTGGAGATCACTTGCAGCCATTCATGGACTTCATGTACCCAAACAACGATGGGATTTTTATGGATGACAATGCGCCATGTCACCGGGCCACAACTGTTCGCGATTGGTTTGAAGAACATTCTGGACAATTCCAACAAATGATCTGGCCACCTAGATCGCCCGACATGAATCCCATCGCATTTATGGGACATCATCGAGAGGTCTGTTCGTGACCAAAATCCTGCACCATCAACGCTTTCACAGTTATGGACGTCTATCGAGACAGCATATCTCAATATTCCTGCAGAAGACTTCCAACGACTTGTTGAGTCCATGCCACGTCGAGTTGCTGCACTTCGCCGGGCGAAAGGAAGGCCGACACGATATTAAGAGGTATCCCATGACTTTTGTCACTTCAGTGTATAATAACGAAGAAACCAAGTTGATTTTTCTTAATATTCTTTGGAAGTCTATTAATGAAAAAATGTTATAAATATTTTTAAGATTTAAATTTAATTAATCAAAAGTTCTTATGTTCAGTATTGTTTTACTCTTAACATCATTTTTTCATTTCTTCTGAAACATTTTTAGATTATTAAAAAAGAAAGGAAAAGAAAATTGTCCATTAAGGCAGCAGGCAATTTGAAGTACGTGAAAATAATGCAAGTAATGACGGAAAGCGCAAAAAAGAATAACGGAAGTAGTAGACTTAAATGAAATAATTGATAGTCATTAGCCCTGCTTACCACTGCTAATCATCCAGTGTGGTCTACTGTAGCCCCATTGTAGTCCGTACATGTCGCAAAAAGGCGAATAAAATGGGTAAAGGCAGACTTCTTCCAATGGGTGCCCTATGTCTATGTGTCGCAAGGTCAAGGACAAAAAAAAGCTGCAGTTTTTACCCTTTATCATAATCACGGTTTTATGGACTAGTCTAGATGTTGCTGTCGACCAAGTGGCATAAGAAACAACGCTACTAATCATATCACGCTTATGTGTGCGACGATCCCTCTCCAATATAGGACTATAGACTTCGTATTAATATACTAGAGTATCTTTAGAGACAGAATGTTTGCTTCGAAATTAGAGGTTCTCGATACGAAATTCCATAAGCGGATCAAAACTCTTTGTATGTTCCAGGGAGGGGCACGATAAATCTATAAGCCTAAACTTGATCTGTTGGTATCGAAGTGGAACGTGATCTATTCAAATTACTATGGCACAATTTGGTTAATAATAGCAGAGATACTGCTACATTTAGTACTCTAGCATTAATATTATGCCACTAAAATTTGTAGAACGAAAAACCAAAGTTGTAGTAGAGCAGCCAACCTAATGCTGAATTTTCTGTATACCAAGATAATAAAGCAAAATCTCAAAAAACGCAAAGGTTGTTTTTAAGATTTTTCCTGTTGGTAATACCGAAATTGAATACTACATAAAAACATCAATCTTAAAAGAAATGCTTACAATTTTTAGCTCAGGCACTAATTATATGATATATTTCTTAGCATAGAAAAAAACCAAGTAAAATTTATCAATATAATTGTATTACATTAAACACGATACATTACAAACTTTTAATAAAGTTGTTTTAATTGTAATAGAAATTGCAAAAAATTGATAACAAGTAATTTTATATAATGCATAATGCACACAAGTGATTTTATATAATGCATATCCTTAGCAGGTTTCACAGAAAGAAGCAAAATTCTATTCAACGATATGTCTGTCCAACATTAGTACATGACATACTACAAGTTCCTACAAAATTGTTTTAATAGTAAAAAACCCCATCTCATTATTAATTGACATACTAATTATATTATATAAGGTATTCAGTATATATGTATTCCTTAACAGTATTGTATCACAGAAAGAATCCAAGTGATATATCTATGTGTATTATGATATATTAATCTGCCAAAACATCACCATTTCCTGAATGAAAGACATTTAACCCAGACAACTGTATGTTTTTGTCATAGAAATGGTTACATTAAGGTGAAACAGCTGTTGACAATGATTCACGTTCTAATTATACTAATGGTTAGCCTTTTTGAAATTCGTGAACCACATATCCCACAGCATTTCAGAGTTAATCATAAAAGACTCAAACATATTAAATTTGTATGGTCTTTGTTTTGAATACGTTGTAAGAAGGCTAGTATGATAGAAACAAAATATACCTTTCAATTTTCACGCGTTACCTTTTTATGTCAAATAGTTGTATGAAATGACATGAAAATAGATAATTAAGTTATGGGAGTTATTATAATAATGGAGAAATTTGTATTGAGGTAAATTGTAAAAAAATCTCTATTATATTATGCCATATCAATCTCTGTAAAGAAATATATAAAATTTTCACACACATATATATATATATGTGTGTGTGTGAAAAATTTATATATATATATATGTTTGTTTCTCTTTTTATTACTAGCAAAAGTAAAAAGTTTGACCATTTTTTTTTATATATTCCTATACCGATTATCTAAGTTTCGTTTTTACTGTAATGCTTTTTGATTCAAAACAAATTAATTATAGTTTAAAATTCAAAAATTATCTTACACATATCGAAATGACATTGGATAGCAAATTACTTCTCTTTTAGGCAATATTTACATTTAATGTTCAAATATTCACAGTTGTTTTAAATTTTAGTGACTGAAATTGGATTGATTTGAAACATGATTTGAAGTTTTCAGAACAGAATAAACAAGAATTATCAAAGTTTATCTTACTAGTAAAGCAAATGTTGTTCCGTTTAAATACGAGTATATTTTATTAAAAAAGATTTTGCTTTCTATTTTCCATAGCAATGATTAGAAGACATCTTTTGTCTTGTTGTAACTCTTTATTAATGCTATAATTGCTACAAATCTATTATATTGAATATGATAAAGGTAAAGGTAAATCAAATTTGTTTTTTAATGCAATAATTTTAATATTAAGTTATGGAAGAATATTATCTTACCTACATAATTCGATAATAAAATGTAGATGTTTCTGATTTTCCGAATAAAATAATTCATTGAATTAAATTGATGAAATAATTCCTTTCTTGAATTGATAAGCAATTTATCTTAAATAATGTTCAGTTTTAAAATATTTAACCAAATAAATAGAAAAGATCATTCATTATCTATATATTATTAAGAAAACCTATATGTTATTATAATAATTATAGATAAGGCCAAAACTTTCAATTGTTGCAACGTCGCATTGAATCAAAAATGAAGTAAATTCGTAGTACATTCATTTAAATTTAATGCTATACTACGAAAAAAAGTATTATGACGATCTTGAATTCCATAAAAAAATAAAAGGATTTTGCTATAATAGTTATTGTTTTTATAATCAAACAATAACCGTTATGACTTATTAATTTTAAAATTAAGCTTAATTGTTTTCTAAAGAATACAAACAGGATCATTCATTTCTAATAAGGAACCCTTTATTTTCTAGTTTGTTTAACCTTCCTTCCTTTTTAAAATAAAGCTTTATTCAACGAAAAATTAATACACTGAAGTGACAAAAGTCATGGGATACCTCTTAATATCGTGTCGGCCCCCTCCTTTCGCCCGGCGAAGTGCAGCAACTCGACGTGGCATGGACTCAACAAGTCGTTGGAAGTCTTCTGCAGGAATATTGAGCCATGCTGTCTCGATAGACGTCCATAATTGTGAAAGCGTTGATGGTGCAGGATTTTGGGCACGAACAGACCTCTCGATTGTCCCATAAATGCTCGATGGGATTCGTGTCGGGCGATCTAGGTGGCCAGATCATTCGTTGGAATTGTCCAGAATGTTCTTCAAACCAATCGCGAACAGTTGCGGCCCGGTGACATGGCGCATTGTCATCCATAAAAATCCCATCGTTGTTTGGGTACATGAAGTCCATGAATGGCTGCAAGTGATCTCAAGTAGCTGAACATAAGCATTTCCAGTCAATGTTCGGTCCAGTCGCACCAGAGGACCAAGTCCATGGCATGAAAAAATAGCCCACACCATTACGGAGCCACCACCAGCTTGAACAGTGCCTTGCTGACAGTTTGGGTCCATGGCTTCCTGGGGTCGGCGCCACACTCGAACCCTAAAAACAGCTCTTACCAACTGAAATCGTGACTCATCGGACCAGGCCACGGTTTTCCATTCATCTAGGGACCAACCGATATGCTCACGTGCCCACGAGAGTCGCTGCAAGCGATGTCGTTCTGTCAGTATAGGCACTCGAGTCGGTCTTCTGCTGGAATAGCCCAAGAAAGCCAAATTTCTTCGCACAGTTCTAACAGACATGTCCCTTGTACGTCCCACATTGATTTCTGCGGTTATTTGACGCAGTGTTGCTTGTCTGTTAGAATTTACGACTCTTTGCAGACGTCGCCGGGTCTCGGTCGTTAAGTGCAGGCGGTCGACCACTGCGCTGTCCATGGTGGGATGTTATGCCTGAAATTTCATACTCGGCACACTCTTGACACAGTGGATCTGGGAATGTTGAATTCCCTAACGATTTCCGAAATGGCATGACCCATGCGTCTAGCTCCAACTAACATTCCGCGTTCAAAGTTCGTTAATTCCCCGTCGCGGTCCTCATCACGTCAAAACCTCTTCACATGAATAACTTGAACAGAAATGAAAGCTCGCGAAAGCACTGCGTATTTATACCTGTTCTACGCGATGCTACTGCCATCTGAAAATTTGTATATTGTTATCCCATGACTTTTGTCACTTCAGTGTATATTTAAATATATACAAAAACAATAAATAATGTAAATATAGATAATAACATACATAAAAATTGTTTTAAATTGGTTAAATAAGAATAACAGTTTGTCCTTTAAGTACTTCTATTCTTCTGTAACAAAGTTGTTTAACCAAGTATAATATCAACTAATCATAATGATGTATAAAGCAACATTATATAAAAAACATGATATATCTTTACATTAAAATAAATAAAAAAATCATTTATTTATTGTCTTAAATTTATTAAAAACCTAGTAATCAGTTCATAATTGTAATTTTTCAAGTTTTTCATGTTTATTTTATTTGTTATCATTTATTTGATAAAATATTTAACAATCCGATTCATTTAAAATCAGTAAAACATTTTGAGTTGACATTTTATTCAATATTTCAGAAATAAAAATAATTTGCTAAAATGTAAAAATATAATATTCCTATAATTTGAATCTACTTTTTAGAACCACTGTTGTAATTGAGTACTCTTAATTTTGAGATACTGACAACATAACAGTCAATACTGTATCTATATAAAAAAAGTATTCATAAATGTCTATAAACCATCTACTTCTACATTATTCAGAAGATTAACGTAGCAGATCTTCTCATCAATATCCAAAGCAACATTTTTTGGGATTCATGCCACAGAAATATTTTCTCTTTACTTTATCCTTCCGTGCTTCCTTGTAAATCGATTTTGGTCAATGGTCCAAAGACTTACTTGAAGGGATATGAAGATGATACCGAAAAGAAATTAGGAATTTAGTATCGAACATGGAGTAATCTATGCAGACTGTTTAGTTTTCTTTTGTGTCATCTTCATTTCTGGTTATTTCATATTGTGTTCATCTGCTCTGGAATTTACACTTTGTGAACTGAGATTGCAGAGCAGAAAAGGGTAGTTCAGATTAGTCCTAAACTCAAGATAATATAAACGTATACCAAGTATATAATAGTTTAAACATCCAGAAATATGAGATGAATGCGTGCATAGTTGTAAATGAATGCATATGGATTTATGTAAATCAATGGTGAGCTGTGATATAAATGAATGCATATGGATTTATGTAAATGAATGAGCGAACTATGGTGCAAAAATGAATGAGTAAAAATATGATTTAAATGAATGTATATAGTTTTATGTAAATGAATGAGTGAACTATGCTGTAAATGAATACTTGAGATGTAATGCAATGATGTAAATTATGTATTAAAGTTTTAATGTTTACATGTATAGTTTTTAAATAGATCCTCAAAAATTAAACATTAAAAATGTTGAGGAAAAAAAGGACTGAACTTTTTTATTCCAACAAGACAAGCGCTGTTTGCTAAAAAACAAAAAACCTATACCTGTAAAGTTTGCCCTTTGTTTTTGAATAAAAATTTTATTAAAAAAACATTTGGTATTACTTTTTATCCTTCAGCTTAGAGTTTGTTTTAGATATTTCAATTAGCAGTTTACCGAAAGAAGTTTCTTTAGTTTATTTTGCATTTCTATTTGCTATATGACGCGGTACAAACAGTACTGTGTTGTTACAAATAGTAAACTTGAAGCGATGGAGTTCAAACGCAAATAAATAAAATTAATATTCTTGATAGCTTTCCATCTAATGGTGAGAACATGCTAAAAGATAAATCTTTCAGATCTTATGCACAAGCATCTCATATTAATAATTTACCACAGAAAACAAAAGATGTCAACATGCTATACAAATCTTGCGTTAGCATATGTAAAACTTATGTATGTGGTCTTTTGCTTAGGGGGAAATATGTATTTTACCAAAAGCTAAAAGATGTATCTGCGAATAAGGGGAAAGTGCATCACAAAAATCAAAAATATGATGATTTCCGAATTGCATTCTGATGATGCAATACGGAATTCATTTGATATCGTTAATTACACAAGAATTTTGAGTACGGAACGTTAATATTCAGATCTAGAAATTGTTTACGTATACGCAAATACGGACTAAATGTATAGTACAGCATAAGTTTTAATGTATATAAGAATATCTTGCACAAATCAATATCAGTTTCCACAACAAAAATTTGCGTAAGAATAATGTAAAAAATATGCATCAGAAATAATGTACGAAATAAATATGGTATTGTCGATCTTGATATTGCTAACATTGGCATTTCTTTAGATGGTACCAGGCTAACTCGAAAAATACCTGTCAATAGGGTTTGGCTGCGTCATTTGCATTTTGACAGGTTATGTTATTGATTAGGGATGCATGTCAAAAGCATTGTTGTACATGGGTATGCAAAATTTGAATTCAGTGAAAATTCACAGAATATTATATAAATGATATGAAGGCCATAAATGTCACTGAAGGAAATAATATAATCTATGGGTCATGTCATATAAGTCACAGCATAGCATAGCATATAAGTAGCTAGTTATAGTGCAGCATATCATAGTCATAGCATATAAGCTATTTTAAAGATCACAAAAATAGGTTTACGCCATATTATTCTTCTTTCAGAAGGTTGATATTTAAGCAATTTAATGGAAAAAAATTATGGTTCTGATATAACTATCGAAAATGAAGAGTGTGTAAATATTGTCAACAAACAGTTTGGGGCAGCATTGCGGAAAGATATTCAAGAATGGCGTGTTAAAAGTGTCACGTAGGATATTTGATAATCGTATGGATATTTGATAAAAGAAACTATAAAAAACTCATACGATATTATCAGAACGCTATTATTAGAAATAATGGGAAAATAAATTCAAAGAAAATTTCCATTTATGCAACTTTGTTGACTAACAGCTTTTTACAGATATTTTACTGTAACATAACAAGGTTCCTTCTGGGAAAGACTTTTCGTGTTTTGATCAAGCAACAAGAGCAAGATTTGAAGCACCGTCCACATAAATTCGTATAAAAACACACATCAATAAATTTATTTACCAAAATTATGCCAGTTCATTAAATACTGACGTCAAATAAAAATTTTGAAAGCTGCTAATACTTTTTGAATTTATGGTTGACGTTTACAGTTTTTTGAACTAGTTCTGTATGTATGTGATAGATCTGTGGATAAAATTATCATTGAGTTTTTTAGTATTTTTTTCATATGAAGAAGCTGCAAACTTCATACTTTTTCACTGTATATCAAAAAGTAAAAATTTTGTAATTAATCTAATTTTAGATTTATCAGAATATCTATGCACATACTTATTTAATATACTTTCGTAAAAATAAAACAAGAAAAAAATCAAGTAAAACTGTAAATAATTAAAATAATTTTAAGAATTTTAAAAATTCCAAAATTTAATGGGTTTGTCAAATTTTAATTAAAAGTGTTATTTAATTTTTTTTTTTTCAAAATGAGTATTTTTAAAAAATATTTAGAAGAAATGCGTTACAATTTTTTTTCATTATTCTTATAATAAAAATACAGGGTTAAAAACTCAACAAAAACCTCTTAAATAACAGAAAACAAAAATATTTTAAACCTAAATTATCAATTGTCATTGTACAAAATATAAATTTTAAAAACATAAATTACCAACTCCTCTTGAAAATCCTTTAAGAGCCATCATCTTCCTTTCATTGGTTTCTCCAAGAATATAGATCATCCACATCTTAAACCGTATAAGAGGCATTCCTAAATGCCTCCCCCAGCCATCCCTTCCTTCTTTAATTCAAAAGATTAACACTGCAGGATCTTCTTCCTCCACATCAAAAGCAACATTTGGAATTCATATCAGTGATAACCCTTTTCCATCCAGCCCTACACCCACCCTGCTAAATCGATGCCGGAGACCGTTTCAGATTTTGGGTCAGTTGTCCAAGACTCACGCGAAGGTAGTCTGGGGTGTGGAACAAGGAGGGTGGGGGTTGACGATAAAATCACGCGATCCCAAAGGTCCAAAAGTGCGTCTCTCTCCTCAAATCTGTTCTTTATTACTTTTCGGAAAGTGCTTAGCTTGGGTTTATGCTTGCTGCACTTGGTTCAGTGGTTGGGAAGGGGGTAAAAAGAAATAATTTTGCTGAGTCGTTGTAGCAAAAAAGGGTTCTTTGGGGGTACCTTTATTTTTCCCTTTTATAAAGCTGGCCTGGACCCTTACATATGAAGACGTAAAAACACGAAAAATAAATTAAGAATTTAGTGCCAACTATCCGCCGATCTGTGGAAGTGTTCCGTTTTTCTCTTTTTATATGGCGACTTTTTTTTTTTTTTTTTTTTACATTTGGATAGCATAAATTAGTAACTGTACTTATAACCTATTTTGGTCACTTTTATGAGATATAAATGTAGAAAAAATTAGTGTAATCAATATAAATTACATCTATACCTGCTGGATGTTTATATATTATTGAATCTATTTTACTGCCATAATGTAAAAAAATATTCAAAATACATAAGACCAATAGTTTAAGTATTTAATGAATATGTTATACAATACAATTTTCTCTTAATAAATTACGATAGTTTCTAATGATCAATGACCATAAAGATAGGAATTCGAGTTGAAGAACAATAATGATTCTACGATTATTTTGTAGAAATCTATGAATGCAATATCGTTAGCTGACTGTAAATGAATTAAATCATAATATGGATGAGAATATATACGTCCATCTGTTAAATTTCATAATTTTTAACGATATATTACAGTTAACAATTTTCTGATTAATCTTATTTTAGACTTATCTAAACATCCATGCGCAGAAAATTTGTAAATGTAAAACAACGAAAAAATCAAGTAAAAAAATATTTAAAATTAAATATTTAAAAAGAAAATATTTAAAAAAGTAAATATTTAAAAATGTTTTTATGAATTTTTAAAATAACAAAATTTCTTAGTTTCTTTTTTAAATTTTAATTAAATGTAATGTTTAAAAGATTTTTTGTAAAAGATGGGTTTTTAAAAAAAATTTTAAAAAGAAATATCATCACAATTTTCAAGATTATTCTTAAAATAAAGAATAAGAGATAAAATGTTACAGCTCCACTTAAATAACAGAAAACAAAACAAATACTATAAACATAAATTATCAATTGTCATTGTATAAAATATAAATTTTAAACATGAGTTATCAATTATAAATTTTAAACATGAGTTATCAATTGTCATTGTATAAATTTTAAACATAAGTTATCAATTGTCATTGTATAAATTTTAAACATAAGTTACCAATTGTCATTGTATAAATTTTAAACATGAGTTATGAATTGTCATTGTATAAATTTTAAACATGAGTTATCAATTGCAATTGTATAAATTTTAAATATGAGTTATCAATTGTCATTGTATAAATTTTAAACATGAGTTATAAATGTAGATTTAGCCGCTTGTGAAAGACGCATCCCAGCCGAAAACCCCAATTTATGTATGGTTACACCGGTTTCAACAGATGCATTCCGGCTGAACCTACAATTTGTTAAGACTTCTCTACCAGTCTAACAAAACTTGAACTTTTGCAGTGCGTGTCTAGGGAATTTGACAGACACAATAAAAGTCCTGCGTTTCTTTAAAAAAAAGCCATTTAATTGGTTCTATAATTTACAATGATATTTACATGAACAATTAATTAAAGGGACAACACCGTCCATTCTCTCGCTGCTTCACGCAGCCTCCCATCCGAGTTCCTGCCAGCGTTTCTTCCGTGTCCATCTGAGGGGATTTCTTCTCTCATCCACGGGGCTCTCTCCTCTTCTCGTCGAGTCAGAGTTCAAAGTTCAATATACCCCCACGTTGTAAACAGCTCTGTCAAAGACAAGCAAGTGTCGCTATCTGGTGATCACAACACCAACAAATCCCACATAATTTGTTATTGTATGAATTTTAAACATGAGTTATCAATTATCATTGTAGAAAATATAAATTTTAGACATGAATTATCAATTGTCATTGTATAAAATACAAACTTTAAACATAAATTATTAATTTTCGTTGTATAAAATATAAATTTAAGCATAAATTATCAACTCTTCTTTAACTCAATGCCTTTCACAGATAGTATCTTGCTTTCATTGGTTTCTCTCCAAGAATATAAATCATCCGCATCTTAAACCATATATGAAAGGCATTCCTAAATGCCTCTCAGCCATCCATTCCTTCTTTAATTCAAAAGATTAACACCGCAGGATCTTCTTCCTCCATATCAAAAGCAACATTTGGAATTCAACACAGAGAACCCTTTCCATCCAGCCCTACACCCACCCACCCTGCTAAATCGATACCGGAGACATCGGATTTTGGACCAATGGTCCAACACTCACGCGAAGGAAGTCTGGGGTGGAACAAAGGGGTGAGGGGTGGGTCGACGATAAAATCACGCGATCCCAAAGTCCAAAAGTGCGTCTCTCCTCAAATCTGTTCTTTTATTACTTTTTGGAAAGTGCTTAGCTTAGTGGTTATGCTTCTGCACTTGGTCCAGTGGTTGGGAAAGGGGGAAAAGAAGTAATTTTGCTGAGTCGTTGTAGCAAAAGCGTTCTTTGGGTACTTTTATTTTTTCCCTTTTATAATGCTGCCCTGGACCTCACATAGGGGACACATAAAACACGAAAAGAAATTAAGAATTTAGTGTCGACTCTCCACCGATCTGTGGAAGTGTTCCGTTTCGCTTTTATACATTTTTTTTTTTTTTTTTTTTTGACTTTTGGATAGCATGAATTAGTAACTGTACTTATAACCTATTATGATCACTTTTATGAAACATAAATGTATAAGAAAGATTAGTGTAATCATTATAGTTTACATCTATACGTACTGGGGGGTTTATGAATTTATGGATCTATTGTGATGGCCTGAGGTAAACAAAAAATGCTCAAAATATATAACACCAATAGTTTAATTGTTTAATGAAATAATGTATAGAATGTAATTTTTGTTAACAAATTACGATAGTTTCTAACGATCAATGGCTATAAAGATAGGAAATTGAGTTTCGATACAATAATGATTCTATGATTATTTTGTTGAAATATATGAATACTATATTGTAAGCTGACTTTAAATGAATTATTTGCATTAAAGCATAATTTAGATGAGAATATATATGTCCATCTCTTAAATTTCGTGATTTTTCTCAATGTAACACAGTTAAAAATTTTCTAATTAATCTAATTTTAGACTTATCTAAACATCCATGCACAGACTTATATAACACACTTTTGTAAATGTAAAACAAGGAAAAAAAAATTAAGCAAAAATGTAAACATTTAAACATGTTTTTAAGAATTTTAAAAATACCAAAATTTCTTACTTTTTGTCAAATTTTAATTATTTAAATATATTGTTTAAAAAGATTTTTATTTTGAAAATGTGTTTTAAAAAAATATTAAAAAGGAATACCATCACAGCTTTCATCATTATTCAAGAAATAAAGAAAAAGAGTTAAAAAAGTGCCGTGGCCCCTTAAATACTAAAAACAAAACAAATACTTTAAACATAAATTAGCAATGGTCGTTGTATAAAAGATAAATATAAGTTATCAATAGTCATTGTATAAAAATATATATTTTAAACATAAATTATCAACTCCTCTTTAACTCAATTCCCTTCACAGCCAGTATATTCCTTTCATTGGTTTCTCTCTTAAAGAATATAAATTATCCGCATCTTAAACCGTATATGAAAGGCATTCCTAAATGTCTCTCCGCCATCCATTCCTTCTTTAATCCAAAAGATTAACACCACAGGATCTTTCTTCCTCTATATCAAAAGCAACATTTGGAATTCATACCAGAGAGAACCCTTTTTCGATCCAGCCCTTCACCCTACCCCCTGCAAAATCGATGCAGGAGACCGCTTTAGATTTTGGGTCAATGGTCCAAGACTCACGCGAAGGCGGTCTGGGGTGGTGGAACATGTGGTGGTCGATGATAAAATCACGCGATCCCAAAGGTCCAAAAGTGTCTCTCCTCAAATCTGTTCTATTAATACTTTTTGAAAGTGCTTAGCTTGGGGGTTATGCTGCTGCACTTGGTTCAGTGGTTGGGGAAGGGGGAAAAAAGAAAGAAATTTTGCTGAGTCGTTGTAGCAAAAAAGGGTTCTTTGGGGTACTTTTATTTTTTTTCCCTTTTATAATACTGGCCTGGACCCTCACAGAGGGACACGTAAAACACGAAAAAGAGATTTTTGTGTTAGCTATGCACCGATCTGTGGAAGTGTTCCTTTTCTCTTTTATATATCGCAACTTTTTTTTTTTTTTTTTTTTTGATATTTGGTTAGCGTGAATTAGTAAAAATATAAAAGTATTTTGGTCACATTTATGAGACATGAATGTATAAAAGTTTTTATGTAATTAATATTGCATCTATACCTACTGGAGGTTTATAAATTATAGGGTCTATTTTAATGTCATGAGGTCAAAAAAAATGCTCAAAATAAATAAGACCAATATTTCAAGTATTTAATGAAATATGGTATAGAATGCAATTTTCTATCAATATATTGCGATAGTTTCTAACGATCAATCACTATAAAGACTGGGAATGGAGTTTCGATACGATAATGAATCTATGATTATTTTGTAGAAATCTATGAATGCAATATTGCAAGCTGACTCTCAATGAATTATTTGGATTAAAGCATAATTTAGATGAGAATATATTCGCCCATCTCTTAAATTTCATATTTTTTCACTAATAACACAGTTAAAAACTTTGTAATTAATCTAATTTTAGATTGATCGAAATATCTATGTGCAGATTTGTATAATATACTTTTGTAAAAGCAAAAAAAAAAAAAAAAAAAAAAAAAAAAAAAAAATCGAATAAATAAGTAAGTATTTAAAAATGTTATAAAAATTAAAAATTTTTGCCTTTTTTTAAATTTTATTTAAATGTATTGTTATAAAAGATTTTTTTTTGAAAATGGGTTTTAAAAAAAAAAAAAAAAATATTAAGAAGAAATAAATCAAAGCTATTTTTTTCATGATTCTTACGACATAGATAAAGAATTAAAGAAATACCAGTGGCCCTTAAAATAACGGAAAACAAAACAACTACTTTAAACATAAATTATCAATTGTCATTGAATAAAATATAAATTTTTAAAACATAAATTATCAAATTCTCTTAACTCAATTCCTTTCACAGCCAGCCACTCCTTCATTGGTTTCTTCCAAGAATATAAATCACCCACATCTTAAACCATATATGAAAGGCATTCCTAAAATGCCTCTCAGCCATCCATTCCTTCTTTAATTCAAAAGATTAACACCGCAGGATCTTCTTCCTCCATATCAAAAGCAACATTTGGAATTCATACCAGAGAGAACCATTTCCGTCCAGTCCACACCCACCCCTGCTAAATCGATGACGGAGACCGCTTCAGATTTTGGGTCAATGGTCCAAGACTCACGCGAAGGTTGTCTAGAGGGGGGGATAAGGGTGGCGAAGGGGTCGACGATGAAATCACGCGATCCCAAAGGTCCAAAAGTGCGTCTCTCCCCCAAATCTGTTCTTTATTACTTTTCGGTGCGCTGCTTAGCTTAGGAGTTATGCTGCTGCACTTGGTTCAGTGGTTGGGGAAGGGAGGGGGAGAAATAATTTTGCTGAGTCGTTGTAGCAAAAAGGGTTGTTTGGGGGTACTTTTATTTTTCCCCTTTTATAATGCTGTCCTGACCATATAGGGACACGTATAACACGAAAAAAGAAATTGAGAATTTAGTGTCAACTATCCCACCCAACTATTCACTTAGAAAAACTAGTTCATGGGCACAACAAAATTAAAAGCAATTAGAAACCAAGAAAAAATTTATTAATAGTTTGTTGGATATTTAATTATTTTTTAAATAGTATATATCCAATATTCATGTGTTCCATTTATATCTCTTTTTCATTCCTCACTATAATTTAAGTAAAGTAGAGCCATAATATGAATATAAATATAAAACCTAATATATATATATATTCTTAAAAATGTTGCAGAATTTCAAAAATCTGTATATAGTCGAAAATGAAAAAAAAAACCTCCTAATGTCTTGTAATACAATCATGTTCATAAATTAAGGATTATTCAGAATCACACAGAAATTGAAACCTAAAAATAAAAATTCCACCAAAGAATTATCACACACATCTTGAAAAAGAATATGCAAATTACAGAAAACACCAGATGGCGCGGATAGTACGTCCCAATGACGAGAGTGTAAGAGAGGGGTATATATGAATGGTGGCAAAGAAGTAAAATGTTCACAAGCGCTTTGCCTTTCAGTGCACAACCGCATAGTTATGGCACAAAGGAAGCATTTGGAGGATTTTTATGGTAGAATTATCCGGACGAGTGGAATGTGGACGTACCCAGCTAGGAAGTATCCGAGAACTTGAATCGCTAGAGTGTCATTCCAGGCTTTGGCAAACGATTCCAAGAGGATGGTAATGTGAGTAGATGTTACAGCACAGGTGGTCGCCCCCGAGTTACAACGCCGAATGAGACGTGGTATTTAGCAGTTTCACGCTAAAAAACAACAGACGGAGAACAGCCATCAGACCTGTCTCGTCAGCTCTTCAGCTACCGGTACGAAAGTTTCAAGGCAGACCGTGTAAGACGCTTAGGGTACATTGGTCTATATGCTGTAGCCTGTCAGATGTTCCACTTACGCAACTCACTGTCGCCTGCGATTAACCTGGAGTAGAGAGCATGCATTGTGGACACCGCAACAGTGGCCTGGTTTTCCGACGAGTCCAGGTTTAGTTTGCAGTCTGATTCTCGGCGGACTCGGAGCGCCAGGTACCTGTTACCACGAAGAGAACACCATTGAACGACACCGTTAAGGTGGTGCAGGATGGCTCGTTTGGGGAGGAATTATTCTTGGTTCCAGAACTGACCTGCATGTTCAGAGTGTAACGATGACAGGCGACATCTATCGGGATGTCATTCTGGAACAACATGTACGTTTGTTTCGGGGCGCCATGGGTGCTGAATTTCTGTTTATGGATGATAACGCCCGTCCTCACCGTGCAAACATTGTAGACGAATGCCTTCAATTGGGGATATCACGACAATGGATTCTGGCCAGCATACTCACCGGACTTGAATTCAATAGACCATGTGTGGGATATGCTTGGCCGACGAATTGCAGCCCGTCAACCCCCTCCCACCTGTCAACCGGAACTTCGGAGGGCATTGCTTGATGAGTGGTGTAATATTCCCCCAAGATCAGATTGATAATTTGATACTCAGCATGCCTAGGCGTTGTAAGGCCTCATTGCATCGTCCGGGAAACATATTCCATATTAACCATCATACTAACCATGTTATACTGTTTTTTGTAAATCGGTTATTTTTTTGAAATTTGCTCCAGGGAGTAAAAATCGCAATTTTTATTAATTATGTCAAACATATAGCATCTTTTGCTCTTTACCTTTGTTTAATAAATAGACTTTACAAATAAGTCAAATTTGTTTTGCTTCTTGTCTCTTTCTTTGCCTGAACTTCATTATCCTTAATTTTATGAACATGAGTGTATAATGTAAGTCTTTAAAATGTAATGTAATTATAGCAAGGTTTGAAAAAAAATCCGTTTTTATGACTTAGAAACATAAGAGGGATAAAAATATAATAAAATGTGTCTTCAAATATTCCAGAACTTAGTACATTCCACCACTCATAGACCATTTCACTCCAATTTATTAGATACTATCTTTCGTAGTAAATACAATATTTGATTGATTGTAAATAAATCAATCATCTTTGTATTTTCAAGAAAATACAAAGTTAGAATGAATTTCATTTCAATATATTGCTTTATTGATTTTCAAAATAGTCAGCAAGACTATTGAACCAGTGGCAACATTATGACAAACAAAACTAAAAACAATTTTCAAAAATGAATTACATTTATAGTTTTGTGGATTTTTTTATTTATTGTATTCAAACTACACACATTTGTGCTGAGAAATTTATGTCACCATTTTTTACCATTTTTTTCATCACGGAAACAGAAAAATAAATATATAAACAGAATCATTTTCAAAAGAATTCCTCAATTTGGCCAAACTTTGCACGCGGCTGAAGATACACTTCAACAATCCAAAAAGAACTTCCAGAACCGTTAACAAACATTCCGTATCAAAAATTTATTTGATAAACAGCACGATATTTTTTCAATCTGTTGTACATATACATAATCTATCTTTTTTTAATTGAAAACCAAAAAGCTTACAAGGGAATTTCTGAATTTCTATTTAAAGGCACTGCTAAATCACCTCAGTACGAAAAATAGCATCCGTCCACCAGAGGGTTTACTCATTATGCAAAAAGAAAAATATATTTATAATCTGGTCAAAATATTTAGACAACTAAACAAAAAAAAAAAATCAATTTTTAAAAAATGATTTTTTTATTTTTTTTATTGATATTTATTGATTATATTCATCATTACATATTTCTACACATGGCATATCTATTTTTCCTTATCACTTAGAAAAATAAATAGATAAATGGAACATCTCCAACTATTCCACAACTTAGCTCAAAACGTCCTCCACTCTGCTGATTGTAGCATTCGGCAATCCCCCATGGGGAATACCCTTGTCTGAACATACGTTCCTATCACCGGGTTTACAGTCAACAATAGCACAATGATTCTCCAGTTCGGTCCAACACACATATCCAATCCCATTTGATAACAAAATGAAATTGGCCACTCCTTCTCCCATGTCCATTATGCCCTTCATCACCACCCACGCTCACAATGTAATTTCCCCATTCTTAAGCACCAAATCGTTTTTTTTTTTTTTATTCTTTTGCTCTTCGTGTGTGTGATACGTTTCGTCCAGTTTTTGTTGTCAATCAAAGTGAATTTTTCCCTGCCTACTTTGTCATAGCCCGGATGACAGCCTGCACATGCGCTGCTAGCTGATAAAACATCCGATTTTGCGAAGAATTTCTCTTGTTCCTCCTTTCCTTTTTCGTTCGTGTATTTCAGTTTTTTCTTATGGGTTTTTTTTTTTTTTTTTGTAGGATAAATCTGTCGGTAGAAATTGCGGGTTTTATTGCTACGATTAACGACGCTTTGTACTGGCACTGGATTTTTGGATCAATTTCTTTTGGTATCAGTTCTAAACGGTTTTTGTTTCCTTTGTCCTTTAAACCGAGTCTTTTTTTAGGGTTAAATATATGAATTTTCCTTTTTATGGATAATTAAGCCCTCGGATATGTTATGAAAGTGAAAATTTGAAAATATGTTAAATTTAATATTTTGTTTTTGAGGGAAAAAATTGTCTTTTATTTATTTATTTTTAAATTTAGATATTCCGTTATTAGTTTCGATTCAAGATTATTTTACTATGACCAGCTAATTATTATAAAATTACAGATTTACACTTTTAAATAAATGACATGTATACCAACTAGGTTTGACCATCAGTATATTAACTTCTGGTTAATTCACACTCTCGTTTAAGTAATGGCATTTCATTTATTAACTTTCTATGGTGACTTTTTGAAATGTTATTTTAAAGCAATGAAATTACGTAGTACATAAAATGACAATTTTAATACTACAACACCACATCACTATACTTAGAGCTGTCTTTATAGTTTTGTACCTCGTTTGAAATTAAGCCATTGCTCTGAGTATCTGAATTGTGGTGCATCTAGAGCTCTTGCATATTCCTCCCTTCCTCCTCGATTAGTCTGATGGCCAATTGGCTAGAGCCCGTGTCTTTTGGTACCACATGCTCCATGTTCGAATCCAGACAGTGGTATGGATGTTAGTGATTTGGAATCCATTTTAAACTGTAGGGCCCCGTATTTGTCCTCGTGTGCCCAAGAGGACAGTAGAGCCAAACCAAACCTTTCCTCCTTGAGCTCAACGACTGACTTTCAATCAAACAACCTTTACTAGAAATCTCAACGCGCTGTACACCAGATCCATACGTACTAATAATAAAAAAATAGATAAACATGTATAGATAGAAAAATAGATAAAGGTCGTCATTCAACATTTTACTTATCAATAATGATACGATCAATGATTTTCTTCATATGCTGCTAACTGATCAAACGTTTGCAAATATAATAGCAGATAAGTAGGAAATTGGGCATTATTACTATGGTAAGAGATTTTATCTACACTATTACCCACACTCATTGTGAGTCATTAATTATGAAACTAATTCTAGGATAATCTAGATGAAGCGCTCACATGGAAAATATTTTTCTTTTTAGTTATGCATCTTAATGACTTTATATAGTAATAATAACGTTGTTATTTCAAGGTAATCATTTACAAGCATATTTTAGTTTTAACTCGAAAAATAAAATGCTAAGTTTAGATTTGGTAAATCTTTTCAGTTTGTTTTAAAAGAATGGACATATAAAGCAAAATAGCCCACAGAAATAGACTGCAACTAACGAAATTGCTATCAATAAAAGCCTATTGAGTTGTTTATTAATTACTACTTAATTTATGTTAATTAAAATTACATATTAGAATGTCAAAATAATGAAATCAAGCAACAATCTTTCTTTATTGAAATTTACAATAAATCTCCTGTACCAAAATTATCACACGGGGCTTACAGAAGTAACAAACAAATCAATGACAAAATAATAAAAACATAAAATAAAGGGTAAATTTTAAAAATTAAAACATGTCACTGGAAAAAAAGAAATAAAATAAAAAAACGAAATAAAAGGAATTTAAGAAACATAAAAGTGGCATTAACAAATCACAAAATGCTTAAAATTAGGTTTCTTAGTAACATAGTGGCATAATTTTGGTGTTCATTTAACTTAACAATTGAATTGGGGGCGCTGACTTACTCTTATTCAGTTATAATTCAGTTCAGTTTTTTTTTTCAAATTTCAAAAATTAAATCAAAACATAGAAGATTCAAATAATGGTGTGAATATTATTAGATTTCAACCAATTCTATTTCTTCAAATATTTCAATAATAATTCTACTTTTACTATTTTATTAATAAACATAATCTATCTAATAGATAAATTTGTAATAAATAAATAATAAATAAATTATAGATATTCTAAATATAAATTTGATGCATTAAACATCCCAAAATTTAATAGCTTTGGCTTGTTTATTTATGCAATTTGAAAGATTCGATATTTATATGATATTTGAATGCAGTGGATAGAATTAGCATAAACCGTATATTTAAAACAGTCATTATGAATTATTGAAAATACCCCTCTTCAATTGAATATTACCATTAACGTTTTAAATGCAAGGCATTTAATAAAATATTATCTCTTGCAAATAGAGCCTTCAATAGTTAAGAACCGTCAATTAGAAATACATTGTATTTATTTAAAAAGATTTAATTTACTGAAAGAAACTTTTAAGTATGAAATAGAACATTGATGACAAGAATCATTTGAATTCCCATTGATTCCATTTGATGTTAAGAGGCTTTATTTTGCTGAATCATAATTATGATATTTTCATTTCATAAAATATGCAGATGCAGTAATGAATTATTGATTAATTGATAAACGCCCTTTTAATAATTTTTTAAACTTCTTTACTTGATTCCAGATACTGTTCGAATTTAATTAGTTTCACGAAATGCACTACAATCTATGAGAAGAGAGATTTTGTTTATTTCTCTGCCATTAAAAATGATTCAGATTTAATGTCTCCCTTTCAAGATAAATTAAAAGCAATAAATATTTCAATGCAGATCCTTGACTGTGATGTCGCTCATTTCAGATTCATAGTTTAAAGCCATATACACATTCGGCACACGCGACTTGACGTCTGCTTTTAAAAAGTAACGGGACTGGTTTTGTAGCTTTCCAGAGTCAAAAATGACCCTCCAGGGGATGATGCCCTTGGACGTGTCTCAGCCTGCATTCATCACTGTCGCACCCCTCGGAGTTTCACCAGTCGTATCGTCGATCAAGTGTATTTGTACTTTATTTCTCTTGCTTGTTCTGCAAACCTGAGCAATGGCATGAATGTTTATTAGTGGTTCGAATCCCGTTAAACTGTAGGATACTAGTCTGTTTAGCTCTCATGTATGTCACACAAGAGGACCGTAGAGCGATAAACCAAACCAAATCTTGTCTTTAAAAAGTTTAGTTCTAAAATCAAAAACTGTATAGAATTTGAAATTTTTAGTGAAATTGAACAAAAAACACCAACTCTGTATGTTCCATAAGCAAGTTTGAGGGGCACAAAAGATCATAGAAGACCTTTGTAGGTTTGGTTTGGTTTGTCGCTCTCTTCTTCTGGCTATTTCACACTTTAGCTAAATAGAATCGATAACTGCAGTTCGGAATGGATTCTGAACCACTAGCAAACATCCATGCCAATGCCAGGATTTGAACCTGAAAACTGTGGTATCAAAGACCAGAGCTAGCCACTGGGCCATCAGGCCGTTAGATCGTGTAGAAATGTGGAAGACAATGATGGTTGATGGCTCGTCAATCCTCGAATACCATAATGGTAGATTTGTTTCGCATTCCAAACAAAAATGTGAAGAAAACGGCCAGATTGTTGGAACATATCGTCGATGAGTGTCCGAATAATATCTAAATCTTCCCACACTGCTAAAAACACTGTTAGAAAAATTTGCAAGGATAATCTAGACATGATAAAACGAAACCAGAACAACAACTCGAAACATTTTCGTCCAAAGATTTCTCCGTAAAAGCATTTTGTGGTCAGAAAACAGATTGCTGTAATGGAACATTCTCCATATTATCCTGATTTAGCACCCTGTACCTTTTTTCCTTTTCCCATAAAAAAATAAGCTGTGCTGAAAGAAACTACTTGGAGACATTGTATACTGCTCAGAGGAAAATAAACTGGAACATGTTTTGACCAGTGGAAAGGAAGAATGAATCGATGTGACAGCATCAAAGAAGAACACATTGAAGGAGACAAGCAATAAATTTGCATGAACTGTAAATAAAATAATTGTATTGTAAATATAATAAGTGCATTGTAAATAAAGTAATTGTATTATTGTAAATAAAGCCTTTATCCATAAATATTTGGCAATACAGAAACTTTATAGATCACGTGCGTATAACAAACCTATAAATCGCAGAAAGTAAGAGAGCTTTCCCAAGAGGGAGAAGTGAAAGCTAATATAGTAATTTACTTGAATTTGTGATACACATCTACAAAGAACATGTCATTTGAAAGAAAAGTGTCTATCCTCAATTTACTGAAGTAACAGGAATTAAGCAAACTGATACCGAACCATAGAGTACTAATATAATAGAAAACTCATCGGACAGCCAATTTGGCAGACATAACCTTCACGTCACCATACATCTGATATGACTTTTATTTTTACTTAACATATGGGATGACAGCATGGCTATTTTGACAACTATCCGGCTGTTGGCTGGTCTAATAATCTGTGCTGTTGGCCATTCTGAAGAGAAAGCTGAGTGAAGTAATGCTGGAAGCTTACATTTCCAGGCTGTTGGCCATTCTGAAGCAGAAGCTTCTCGGGAGTGAAGTAATATTGTTATCATTACTCTATGCTGTTGGCCCTTCAGAAGAGAAATTGAGTGAAGTAATGCTGTTAGCTATTCTGAAGAGAAGCTGTGTGCAGTAATAATGTTTCTATTACTTCATGCTGTTGGCCATTCTAAAGAGAAGTTGAGTGAAGTAAATCTTGTTACTATTACCTGTGCTGTTGGCCAATCTGTACTGCTGCTATTTCATGCTGTTGACCATTCTGAAGAGAAGCTAAGTGAAGTAATGATGTTGCTATTACTCTATGCTGTTGGCCATTCTGAAGAGATGCTGAGTGAAGTAATGGTGTTTCTATTACTCCATGCTGTTGGCCATTCTGGAAGAGATGCTGCGAAGTAAAGTTAATTATGTTGCTGTATTACTCTCATTCTTTGAAAGAAGTAAAAAATGATGCAGCATACTATGCTGTTGGCCATACTGAAGAACTGAGTGAAGTAATAATGTTTCTATTATCTTAGCTGTTGGCCATTCAGTAAAACGTTTTTCCTATTTTCATTTTATGCTGTTGGACCCATTCTGAAGAGAAGCTAAAAGTAATGATTAAATTTTGAAGAGATGCTGAGTGAAAAACTATTCTGGAAGAGATGCTGAATGATGTTGCTAATAAAAATGATGCACTATCATACAACGAATCTTAACAGAAACGTTTTTCCTATTTTCTCTTTTAGCTGTAAATAAACGTAAATTAAATTTTTCAAAAATATTTTGGCTTTAATATTCTAGTATAAATATTCTCGAGTTCATTTTCTCTCTTCAAAATGATAAAAAGAAATATTCATTTATTCATTTTTTTAAAATTCATTCATGATTTTTTTGTAATGTTTTATTATATTTCATTCAAAATGATTACAGTTGTAAACGAAATAACATCGCTTGTATCTATTTATCCTGAATAGAGCATAGTAACATAAATGTATGACTTAAAAGATTTTCAGGAATTTCTCGGAATTTTCAGAATCGCTTTTAACATGTTTACATTTTTCAAAGCAAATGCACAGGGGAAAAAACCAGCTATGCGATACAGAGCCAACTCCTATTACGAAAAAGGATAACAGATATTTGTTCCAACTTTCTGTTCTTTAGAATTGAGGTACACGTTCTATTTATTACTACTCTATGGCCTCTTCCTTTAGCAACTACACTCCATTTCCTCACAATGATTGTTTAATCTATATGGTTAGACATCGAAGAGACAAATGAACGCGAGGGATTAAAACACACGTTGTGTCTAAGATAGTCATATAGTAATTGTTTGTACAGAATGAATGGAATACTTGGTAAAATATGCTTTTAATTAAAAATGATAATTTCTTTGAAATTCGTTCCTTTATCAATTATACTACTCTTTTTTTCTAGTACATATGAAAATTACAAAATTCTTGTAAAAATAGGATAACCCCTTCACATCTTCTAAGTTCATATCCAATACAAGAATGTTCGCATTATTCTTTAATATAACCCTCCCAAAAAATATGTCTAGCTTTTGATTGATATCTAAAAAGTTCCTCTCGACTTTTTAAACTGCGTTAATAAAATTGGAAGATTTATACTCAAATTTTTAAGTGATCGGCGTATATATTATGTTATAATTCAAATGATTCCTTTAAAGTCAGCTAGCATTTTGTATACATATATTTCTACAAAAAATAATCATATAGAATCGTTATTTTATCGCTATTATCGTTATGGTCAATGATGGTTTGAAACTATCGTAATTTACTAAAAGAAAATTACATTCTATAAACTATTTTCAATAAATAACCAAACTATTGGTCTTATTTATTTTGAGAATTCTTTTATCTAATGCAATTAAAATAGATCTAATAACTTACAAGCCTCCTGTAGATATAGATGTAATATTTATTGATTACACAAATCTTTTTTATGCATTTATGTCTCATAAAAGTGACCAAAATAGTTATAAGTACAGTTACTAATTCATGCTATCCAAATGTCAACAAAAAAAGTTGGCAGAGATATAAAAGAGAAACGGAACACTTCAGTTCATGTAATGTTTAATGGGAACTCAACGATGCCCATGAACTCAATTATTTTTTGGTTATTTGCAGCACCAATAGTGAACAAATGTTGTTTCCAGAGGGATTGACTAAACGAGATCCAAGAGGAATTTCAAGAATAACTATTTAGTTTTAAATATCATATTAAAGAAAAGATGAGAAATTTATATCCTAGTATGTTAAGGAAAAAGACATACCGTATGTTTGAGTAGATATTATAGACTGCTGATTAAAATAACTGTCCACGCATACAGATTTTTTTTAATCTTTACTACTTTTCCTTTTTGAGTCCTACTACCCTACTTTCCTACTACTTACCTTTTTGAGCTTTCCACATGCATTAGTTTTGCTGACCATTTTATGACATGCAAACCACTTTCGTTGACAAATATTGATTCTATTAGTGGGAGGGAAAAGCAATGTTTTCTTGGAGGGAAACATTCCACCTACCAATTCCAAGCGCAAAGTAGAATAAGCACAATTACTTACATTTGCATGTTCACTGCAGATTAACTCGAAAGACATTTCCATATATATTTATTTATAAGCGAAGAAGTACAGTGAAAATATTATTTAGTGTATGTGAGATGATAATTTTAATTTAGAGTGGACATTTTGTAGCACTAATTTCAATTAATTTAAAATAACACAAAAAAGAGAATAAATTCTATGCATTTCACATTGGTATATTTTGCCATCAATGGTTTTATCATAGGGCGTGCTATTTTATTACATATTATTTTTCCATTGTAATTCATAAAATATTCTGTATTAGTTGTGTATACGCACACATGAGCTAAAAATACTTTACATTGTTTTATTTATGTTATACTCTTTAACACTTTGTTTCTCTAAATTATTCAGAAATCTTATACAAAATAGCGTTGGATTAAAAATAATTATAGTAACATATAAATGTGATCAATTAATCTATTTGAAGAATTGATTCACTGTCTATTTTCAAATTACCTTCTAATTAACAACAATCTTGCAAGAAAGTGCATTTAACAACTGAATGGCCTTTTATTAAAAAATTGAATTATTTTCGAGATAGCGTCAGTTCGATAAAAATATAAAAATTTATCGAAAATCCCCTTAAAAATTTCGTAGCTGTCTAATCCAACTGATAATTATTTTCAAAAAGTCTATAGTGTTTGAGCATATGATTCTTGATTCATGTACTGATTGGTGAGTCCCATCAACACGAGTAGGCCTGCAGGCATTGAGAGTACTGGTGTATGAGTTAATGCAGGTGAGTTATTGCTGAGACCCCCTGCATAGAAATTTAGGAGCTGGCTTCTTTGTTGCGAGTGGAACGGTTAGCACCAGGCCCTTTTCACTTAAGAGTTTACCCATAGAGAGGGTAAAGAATTCTAATTGGGGTGTGGTAGTTCGTGCCTCGGAGCCATGAAAGATGTAAAATGTAGCTAATATTATTTTTTTTTTTTCGAAAATGCCGAGTTGTAGTCATAAAATAAAATCCTTATTTAACAACAAAAAAAGCTGTGGTTGAACATATTAAGGGATTGCTTTACGTTTTACAACAGATACCCACAATCCATCATCCTTAAAATAAAACCAACTGACTTTTTCTATTTTAATGGTATATTAATCTATTATGGAATATCCAAAAATTGGTATCATTTATATTTTTTTACAAAATTCGACAATAATTTTCAAAAAAAAAAAGAAGAAAAATGCTTTATTTTTTAAGCATGTTTTGTTTTAAAGAATCAATATTATATAAAAACGATTCACTAAAGTTCAAAGCTGTTTGTTTTAAAAATGCTGTGCTTGATCAACATTGGCAGTTTCTATTTTTGCACTTTAAAGCCTTTGTAAACAAATCAAGGCCATAGACATTAATACTGAATATGTCACTGCAGAGCTCCATCATAAACGTAACACATTCATAGTTTCACCTCCAGTCATTTGTAAGTCCACCAATATGCTTTGCATGTAATCGTCAAGTTTTTGGATATACTTGTCTCGAACTGAATTTCGAATTGCTTCTGATAAAATAGAATCATTGCCAACGAAAAATAGGAAAATTGAAGCAAACGAAAAAGAACTCTTGACATAAATAAAATAATAATAAAAAACGGTCTGCACTGAGATAATCAAATCTAACAAAAAAGCAGAAACATTTTTGAAAGGGAGGAATGCATAAATACATAAAAATTCTTTCTCGAATTTTTTGAAGAAAGGCATAAATAAATAAATAAAATGTTATTCCAAAGCAAACACAGCAGCACAGCCTGGCAAAGGCCAACTCGTAGAATTTATAATAATAGTAATGCTTCATTACATCTTGGACTAGTTTTGAAGCATAAATCCCACAAAACTATTTCAGATGATGCATAGTCGAAATGAAGAAGTTTTGTGTTTTTTCTGCTTTTCTTCCGTTTTTATGTATTTTGAATTAGCTCGCTTCATGCCGTGCACGAAATGATTGTGGCTACAGTGGACATGAAAAGTTCCCTGAAATACAACAATAACATTTGAGGCACTTATTTCTTGATTGCCGACCTTACACGACAAGTCCTGTTTATTTCTGACAAACCTAACATGGTTGCGTGAGCAGTTCTAATCCACCGACTGACCGGTAAACCCCTAATAAGTTTTTATAGTTGAAAAAACAAGTGTATTCCATAAATAAGACAAAGAAACACAGCATATTGAGACTGAATTTAAGAAGCACATTTAAAGGTGGAATTACCTTAACAGCCGAATTGATGTCAAATGGACTTTTCATATAAATTATAGAAAAATATAATAATATAATATTTTAAAATACATAATATTATGCAAATAATAATAGTATATTATATATATATATATATATATATATATCCATATATATATACTCATTATAATATTTTAAAAAAATATATCTTTACAGTCTATTCTGAATTTTAATTTTATTGAATTCAATCTGTAAGTGTTCTTCTAAGTTTTGATGCATGCATTTTAATTCAGCATAAAAATTCTCAAATTCAAGTTCATTAGCTGAATTTAAGAAAACCACAAGGTAAGCCATATATTTGACAAAACAGCATATAGTGAAACTGAATTTAAGAAACACATTAAAGGTAGAATTTAAGATTTTAAACAGCCAAATTGATGTCAAATGGTTTTTCATATGAATTATATATGAAATATACTAACATAATAGTTAAAAAACCACATAATATTATGCTAATAATATCTATATAATAAATAATACATACGCGCATAATATATAAAAAAATTATCTTTACAATCTATTCTGAATTTAATTTTATTGATTCAGTCTTTAAAGGGTTTCTAGAATTAAAGCATACCTTTAATGTTGGTTCATAAAAATTTTTCAAATTCAAAATTCTTTTATAATGAATTAAGAGAGAAAAATTATCCAGAATCAAGAAATTTCTAAATTGATTTCCCTCATTAAAAATTTTCATAATTCTGCTCAAAAAAATATTTATGCATTTATTTTTTTTTTTTTTTAGCGCGAAATAAAACAACCCCGAAAAAATAAAGTTCAAATGTATAGTTTGTAAATGTATAAATCCTTTTTAGTTTTTAAATTTAAATTTGGTCAACTAGTAGCCGAATCATAATGTATAAAGCTAATTTGCAGAACGGGCTCAGTTTCGAATCCGCTGTTGGGGACAGTTTTTAGTTACTGCTTTTAGGACGAAGGAGATTTGGCGACTATTTGACCGACAGGAAAAATGCGTTTTGTGCCAATTTCCTGGTGTTTGTCATATGCCAGGCACAATTGTTTAATCGTCTTGAAGTTCTCAGAAGATACTTAGTCGTACCTTACCACTGTTGATCATAGGTAAGTGCAGTTAAAATCATTTTAATAAGCTACAGAATGTGGCATGTATTAGAATAAAGTGGCATGTACATTATAAAATTTGAAATGATGCTGTATAGGCATTACCGTTCAAACATAAAAACGAGATTATTAGCTGGTGGAAGCCGGAGTAGTTTTCTGCGTTTTCAAATACCAACTGAAGTAGTTTTATACATTTGTAAAATACCAGCTGATATTTTTGACAGTATTTTAATTGCTAATATAAAATTTGTATTTTTTTCTGCCTATAATTCAAATTAATGATAAAAAAGATTCTTTTTTTTATTAAACCAACATAATGCAGAGATAATGCCCAAATAGATAAAAGTACTTTGGAAAGTATTAACCTTCACTTAAGG